>PPHD01012376.1:0-18082 GCA_002909625.1 Bambusicola thoracicus | reverse complement strand
ACTACCAACTCTCCTACCAACTCTCCCAGGTATTTGTCTTTTACATCCCTTTACCCACTGAGCCATCAACATAAAAACAAACAAACAAACAAACAAATTCTTAGGGAGCCAAATTTTCTTGCTTTATACAGAAAATCACCCTAATTTTATAACTAAGGATGAATGTCCTGTGAGCAAAAGAATACTTAATGCATAGTAAACAGGCACATCAGAGAAGTTTTGACAGCCTAGTGCAGCTCAGGATCTTTCTCCATCTCCGCTCCCAACCCGTAAATCTGCAGTCATTCAATTAAGTGCCTTAGGATTTGGGGTTGGGAGGTGCTAGGAGGATGCCAATCATCATTAGTATAATTATCAGACTTAGACACAGTGTATTATTCCAAATATTTATTCATTATTGTGTCCCAGCTTAATATAAGCTACTTGAGGCAAATCTATTTCTTACAGAAGTAAGAGAAATTCTGAACTAAAGACAAAAAACAGACAAATATAAACAAGCAAATAAACTTTGCCAAGTTCCTTCAAGGAAGAGAAAGCAAGAGAAAAGAAAGTTTTAATAAGATGATCGATCCTAAAGCTGTCAGCTTGTATTACTGCCAGTAAGCAAGCCTGTTCTGGGAGCACAGATGCTGATCTAATATATCTGGTAGGTGATCTAATTTAATATGTTAGATCTCCTCATGGTAGACAGTAGGTTTTCTTCCAATTCTTCAGGGGGAAAATGAGAAAAAAATATCATAACTGTAAAAGCCACATGCTCAAGTTTTTTTTTTTAGTAAGCTTGCATGTTATGTAATGTAAACTGGCACAGTTTTGTTGGAACCAATAGCACTATTTTGATTTCTGTCTGTCAAAATCCGGTTTAGTATCACTAGCACAGAAAGTGGCACTGTAGTTTCTAAAAATTTCACCTTAATTTTGCTGTCTGTTGTTCTCAGTAAGATTTACTATCTTTATTATTAGCATTACAGTGACAGCAAAGGACTGGGAGGCAGTTAATCTTATGTGTTACACAGACATGCAGTGTAGCAGAAGATAGATATTCACCAAGAGGCAAATGTTAGAAATACCTAGAACAGACCACTGGTGCAAGCTGAAACAGAGGCAAATTAAGCTAAGCGATTTGCTCAGTTTTTTGGGCTCATCACCAATAGTGGAGCCAGCTGAGATCTCTAAGGTTTTTTGAGTTGATATGTGGCAGGGTTATTATTATTAAAATATATCTCAAAAAAATGGTTTTTCCTTTGTATGTACATCTTTAGATGAAATTGCTTTGCAAAATAAACAAATAAATATAATATATGGAGGTGTAAAGACATAGCAACCCATATTCCTGAGGCCACTGCTCAATTCTGTCACATTTTTCATTTGTATTTCCCTATAATTGCATTTGTCTATAACCTCTTTTCTTATATTTACATTGGAAGCCCTTAGGAAAGGAAGAAACCTTTCTGTTCTGTGTTTGCACTTCACCTGGACACGGGAAACAATCTCATATACAACCCAATGCAAATTTACCTTACTTTGGTATATTTCCTTTTTTAACTATTTCATCTCCCACATTTTTAAAAACTCAGAAGGGATCAGAAGTGATGGAATAAGACAAATAAATTCACATGTGCCAGCGAATGTCTATACAAACACCAACCTTGACCTGATTTGCTCTTGCTAAGTTCCCTTTTGACTGTCTCAACATTTGAAATGATAAGAGAAGATGTGGAGATATTGGGCAGTCCTTCCACACCACTGCATAATGAAGACAGGAGTTTGATCCTGCAGAACCATTTACTTGGCCATATCTGACCATAATGTGCCACTACTATTAAAGATCAGAACTCAGTTAGGCTTACTCCCGTTGCCAGTCACTACCAGGAGACACAGACTTTCATGTAAAGCAAGATCAGCGCTCCTATCCTTCTAGGGAAGGCTACCCTAAACCACTAGAAAATAACTTGAAGTGTATGGTGTCCTAACAGTGTATCTATGGTATCTATCACTATTAGCAAACATCAAGAGATAAACACAGAATTAGCATTAATCTATCATATTTCCTTGGAATACTCCAAATTTCCAGTGATCTACTGGTAGCTTATTTTTAAAACAAAAGTGAGCCCAGTGGCTGAATTTCACCAGGAATCTCTTTGGATCTTGATTTATTACAAGTAAGAAGGAAAAACTGTGATGCTATCATAACATGAATACACAAATATTTCCATCCGAGAGTCCATAAAAAAAAAGGTGAGTGGCAGGATCATTGCATTCTAATGGGAAATTTTATTTCTTAAGTTTGCTCTCTCTGTATCTCCCCCTCCTTAATGCTGTCAACCTCTTGCTGTTGGCTTACTGTAAATGGGATTTAAGTAATATATATTTATATTCTTGCTGTCATGGTTCATGTTATGGTTGAGGAAAAGTAATCAGTAGCCTACCAGCAAGCTGGAAGCAGAGGGACAGTGAGGAAAGAATGTGTATATTTTACAGAAAATTAGACACTTCTTCAAAGGATTTAAAACCAGATTGGTGCTTGCACGTGAATGACCTGTGTGTTTATCACAGCAGGAGACTGATTGATGTGAACACATCAACCCACTGTGTATAGGTCTTGGGCATACTACTTGAAAGTTTCTCCTGTCCTAAGGCAGAGCAGAAAAGTCCTGCCAGACCTCTTTTAATTCAGATCACGTAAACAAAGGAGGAAAGAAAGAGGTTGCAAATCTAAAATCTAACTTCAGAAAGCAAGAATAAATAGCAGGCTCAAATTCTTTCTTAGTATGAGCTATATTATTTTACCTACCTATAAACCATAGAGTCTGACTACGGTATCATTCCTCAAACATGGAAGAACAGCTTCATCTAGATTAATATCGGTCATTTGAGGTTATGTTATATTTAATTGCTTTCCCAGTCCTGCAAAAAGTCTATGATTAAACAGAGAATTGAAGCCTAATCTGAAAATCAATTCAGAAACAAATGTTTAAATTCATTTCCTGTCCTGTATGGATGATGGAAGCAGCTGATGGAGCATTACATATCGTTCAATCACCTTTTAATGGAGGGTACTCAGAGACATGATGTAGAGACTTTCATATCATGATTCTTTGGCTTCTTTCAGATCAGAAAATGTATTTGATTGTTGTTATAACCTTGCTATGGCCCCACTTTTTAAAAAGTGGCCCTACTTTTTAAAATGTCCTGGAAGAGTTTGCAAAGCAGAGGAAAAAGAACCAAAAAAAACTAGACCAAATTAGGCTAAAGAAAGACAAAAGAAAGAATTACAGCTTCCCCAAAGTTATACAACATCAGTTTCCAAAGTAGCGATAAGATAGGTTAAGGACCTCTTCTCCAAATTCTTTGATATTGAATATTCCCATCTGTTTTCATTCTGTCTCCTTTAAGGAAGAAGTATGTCTGATCTGAAAACGCTCAATACAGCTTCCATCTTTTAACTTCTCTCCTTTCACTTATGCTTGAGTAGCTCAACCCCTCACCTCTTCTTTATCTTTTCCCTTCGTTACACTTCTGTTTCAATAATGAAAGACTCAGCATGATTTTCTTGTGCTGTTAGAGCTATTCTAATATCTTGTCAGAGGTTAAGGCTACATCGGAAAGCCAAGAATGAAAATAGTGGTCGGAGGGGGGAAAACAACATCCCAAACCCACAAACCCTAGGACACCTGAATAGCTGAGAAACATTTCTTTGAGATGGAAGTGCTATTGTATGGCAGAAAACACAACAATACAGAACAAAACCAACAATGTTTTGGTACTAACAGGGGGCAGGAACATCTACAGATAAAGCTCGGGAGTACAAGCTGAATGCTGCTGGAAAGCTGGTGCAGAGTTGTGCTTAAGAGCTGCATGAACTGACGGGAACTAACTTACTGTGCCTGCTATGTTCTCAATCATACATGGCTCTGACCACCTTCCATAGCCTCTGTATTTACATATCGATAGGTAGAGCAGGGTAATGCCAGTTCAGCATAAAGCTAAGTTAATTTGCACTTCTTCGGGTTCTGGTTCTTAAAGTCATCTGAAATTGGAGATCAGACTAAGCTTCAAATGAAAAACATAATGACCTATAACCATTCTCCTCAATTTAAAGTGATCAGTGTAAGATCCAATAGAATGATGTAAAAAGTGGTGTCAAAGATCAATTACCATAGCTCTTCAGTAGCAAGAAAGACACCTTTCTAATTAAAACAGAGGTGACAGTGTAATGTATCTTGATTCTTACTTCATTAAAATGAGACTTGTTCCAAGACTTTCAGAGACACACTGGACTTTTCTACATTCAATTTTCCCTGTTTACTGAACTGGCTAAGCCAGCAAAACCATTTTAGTACTTCATTCATAGAATGGCTTAGGTTGGAAGGGATCTCAAAGATCATCTAGTTCCAATCCCCTGCTGTAGGCAGAGGTGCCAACCACTGGAGTTCCGTTGCCCCTGGGAGGTCTGTCTGAGTGCCTGCATACACGTGGAAGTGCCACGTCCCTGCTCCTCTGCCCACCCTGCCAACTCTTTAGCTTTCCATGAGGACTGGAGGCTCTGGGCATCTCTTGGCTCTCTCCTTGCCCTGGCTTCTTATTGAATGCCCTCTCACATAGCAATTCCCCTCTCCACTACGAAAAGGCTAGCACGTTGGTGCAGACTGCCTTAGAATATAATTCACTGTGTTTTAATTCTGCCAAAAAAATCCCTCCAATTCTCCTTTAAGATTTTCAGATTTTCCAACATGAATCTGTCGACAATGAAAAGCAGCGCTATTCAAAAGGAAAACACTGCATGTCTCTCTGATAAATAGCCGAATGGCCTTCGGTGACAGTGATGCACTTTATTTATTTATTTACCTACTGCATATTTATTTATTTTACACGAATGCATTCAATAGCCCTTACTTATATCATATAACACAGCATGCTAACATCCTATGGGTACTTCCCTAGCCGTGCTATTCCTCCCACCACTTGGCTCTGATGCCCCACAAACTGTCATTTTCAAATGTCCGCATCAGTTCATCCCTCACAAATTCAAGCCCTTGCAGCACATAAAGTCTGCCCGCATGACTCCATGCTCTTATTCTCCCCAAAATCTAGATTTCAGCTGTCAGCTGAATGGCAAACTTCTCATTGAAATGTCATTTCACGCACTGCTAGGTTTCCTCTTCTCCCCCGCCCTCTCCTTGTCGCTAACAGAGCTGTTTTGAATCCAGATAGTTCTGATCTACATGACAAAAGGGTAACAAGACTTAACTGCAGTTCACATTTCAACAGATGCAGCAGAGGATTTCAGGTAGACAAATGATGGGTGCTATCTGATACCGAGATTGGTTCTCTAAACGCATTGGACTTAGAGTCATCCACACATTCAACTTATGGGAAACAGCTGTCACAAAGGCAGAATGTATCCGATGTGGATCAAAATAAACATGTAGGAAGAAAATCCCTAGCCAACAATCAGTCAACTGGCAAACCCTGGAAGAATCCTATGTAAAATCTCTAGATTTTAGATAAACTTTTAGATATACCTCTCTTTCTACTGAATACAGCAGGAATTCACTGTGCATACATCCTTAAATCCATTTTAAATGCCTAAATTTAGAGTGGATTAGTTTGGGATTAAGGAGCCAAGCTTTGTGAAACAGATGCTATGACAGATCACTGATGTTTGTGAACTATCCTTCTTGACTGAATCCAAGAAGATTTAGGAGCTTTTCTTCCTTTAGTGGTGCTGTGACTGAAATATCCATACATGAGAGTCTAGTGCCATTCTGTGCCCTTGAGTGACTGATACTTCCAAGCTGCGCTGCTGGCTGTGCTACCCAAGCAGAAATACTTTTAAAACAGCAGTTCAAGGCATGGTGGGGTCCTCTAAATACTTACATTTATGTTAATCCCACTCAAATACACAGAATCAATCTATTGCAAGCCTGTTTATCTGATCCTGTTGCAGCATCTCTGATGTGAGTGCAAAAGAGCCTTTCTCCCATGGGCTATATGAGAGCTCAGCACCTAAAAGCTTGCCACATGCTGGATTTACTACATCATTATTATTCCACAGGGCTGCCAGACCGCTGTAAGCAAACCTTGAGGCCTATCTAAAACCTTTATTCTGTCTGAGGAGTCCTGCCTTGTTAGCATGGAATTGAATTGTGAAGTGGTGCCTTGGCTTCTGGGTCAGTGATTCTGGTTCAGCACAGTTTGCTGAACTTGGCTCTTGGGCTGGATGAAGCTAAACCACCTCAACCTAGATCAGTGGCTGAGCTAATAATCAGCAAATCCAATTAAACTGCACTGGGATCTGGACTCTCTCAAATGCAAGTAGCTCAGGTACTGCTGAGGTAGATGCAATCATGAATCAGAAATTAAATCCTGTTTCCTCTGTTCTGTTCTTTATGCAATGATACAGTATTTGGGGAGGAGTCAACCAAAGATTTAGTGCTTCAAGAACAATCTGGTTTCTTTTATATGAATAGCAATTACCCAAAGGAATGATTGTCAAGAGCTGCAGTGTTACTAGGCAAATTGAAGCCAAAACGGTAAGATGATTGTGTATTCAAACATCCAAAATCTAAACACAAACATCTTTCTGAAGTAACTGAACTAAAATCACAGAATTGTAGAATGGAAGGGGTAGAAAGGACCTCAAAAGACCATCCAGTTTCAAGCTGCCTGCCATGGGCTGGCTGCCAATCACTAGATCAGGCCCTAGATTTTTAAAAGAGAGGAAAAAGAGAAAACCAATAACTTTGAAATTAAAACACTTTCATTTGACAAGTACTTTCAGATTGACCCAAGAGAGGAGACATATAGGAATATGTATTTTTCCCTCATGCATTAGCAAGACTACTAATTGTTACGTAAAGAAATGCCACAGGTTAAAGACTGGGGTTATTTGTGCCAAAAAATGCTTTGACTTTGTGCTTCGTGATGCCCTGAAAACTGAAGTAAGCATTAAAATGAACACTTTTCCTCTGCAAAGGTTTGATTTTTCTCTTGATGATCTGGATCACGGAGCAAAGACAGTAAGAGGTCAAAAAGACTCACCCCCAAACAAACTAAACAAGGTGGAGGGGAGAAAATGGAAAACAACATATGCTATGTTAGAGTCTTCATGTCCTCTAACCTGCACTTATCACACCTTCAACAAACACGTGAAATAATTGGAAGGAAACTATCATTTGTAAACAGAGATAAGGTGCCCAGAGGACTGTTTACAGGCAGAAATGCAAATTTTTATTGCAGTTGAAAAAAGTGAGCTATTCATAAAATATATAATTATATATTGAATTATATAATTATATATTGAATTATATATTGAATTGAATATCAATATATTATATATATTGGAAAATGCTCTATTTTGTGAGTTTCTCATGCTGCTTCCTCATGGCCCTACTGTTTGCCTTCATCCTTCGGTGGTGGACACAGATTTGTTTACATTAGTCACCAAAGCTGAACTATTTCACACCAGTTTAACCCTTCTTAAAATTCTTTAACTCAGGTTTTAAATCTAAAAGCTAGAAAAAGTGTTATATTTTGTTTCTTTCCTGCACATGAAATATTTCACAGCCAAATTACTCCTCTAAATGCTCCATTATGAAAAGAAACTGATCTGACAGCAAATAGGCAACTCCTGGTATCAGACCCTTGCTCTTGCATGGAGCAGACTGAGTGCTCCTGCTCTTCTGCTGAGCTCTTTTCTATTCAGGAGGAGCTTCGGAGAAGTGTGAGCCACCCCGTGCTCCTTCCCCATAGCAGCACAGTAGACCCTAAGGAAAGGATAATAACACCTCACAACAGAAGTACGGTACGCTTTATAGCTGCTGCTGCTTCTGAAAACACCATGCAGGAAAAAGCCAACTCAAACATCGGCCAAAACAAAATTCCACAATGTGACACCTGATTTGGTGAGTTTTTTTTTCGTGTGTGTGCCTGTGTGTTTCTGAAGATATCCACCTAATCTTTTGAATGGTTTCTTATAGCAACATAGACTAACATAACCTACAGTACAGCAGAATGTTTAGTAGCAATTGCCTGGGCCATGTAGCATGAAGCCTCCAGCCCAATACCTACATGCAGCAGCATCTCCCCAGCAATGGCCCAGCAACAAAGCAATGGCCTTTCCCCACTTATCTTTTCAATTTTGTCACCCTTGAGAAGGATATCAGAAGGACAGGAAGAAAAGGCGGCTACAAAGTCCATGAGTTACACCTGGGCTGTGCAGAAGTACAATGAGTGTGAAGGAAAGATGTGCCACTGGGACAGCTTTCTGAAGGACTGCATAGTTTAAGCATTTTCTTCTGGAAGTAGATGGCTTCAAGCTTGGAAACAACATCGATTAACATTCTGAGCAGCTCCTGCTGCCAGAGAGGAAGACAGATAATCTCACCTTGAGCCTCTGCATATTGTTGCTTTTCTGATTATTCTTCCACAGGGTCAGATGGAAGCCATAATCTTACAGTGCTGTTAGAGAATTTTCACTCCAATTAAAAGGTGAGGCAGCAGCAATGTATTTGTTTCAACCTTGACAATTAGAACCAGCTATAATAAATCTATTTGCTAGGTGAGCATAAGAAAATGCCAGTGAAGATAGTTCAATCATTATAGTTTGTTATTTAAATGATTTATTACATATATTTATTATAGGTATCTAATTTGTGCAAATTTATCAATCCACTACCTAAGAAAATGACAGGAGAGTAAGAATCATAACCCAATTTCTTGTTCTTGCTCCCAAGATAGGTGTACAAGAAATTTAAGATAAGTGTGGGTATTTACAGTCACGCTACCTGCCATTATGAAGCACAGAATGATCTTTTCTCACTTGTATACAATAGGTCTCGAGTTACCAAAGGAAAAAAGAAATCAGCAACCTAAAATCTTGGTATCTAATCTGTGTTAGTCACATCATCTTTCACTAGAGAAAAGAGTGAGATTATCTTCTGAAATGATTAATCCCAGCCTGAGAGGAGTGTCTGAAACCGAAGGGATTTTTCATACTCTGCTAACTAGAGAGGGACCTCCAACAAGAAGGTCAGATAAGACACATGCCCTGCAGATAGCTAAGGTCAGAGAGATGAATGCTTGCCTACCCACTCTGTTGAAGTGGACTCTCATTATCTGCATGTTGCATTTAGAGTAGCTGAATTCTGTTTCTATAGCTGCTCAGATTGCAAACTGCAGTCATATTAATCAGAAATGTTTCTAAGTCCCTTGTCTTGGACATATGACTTCAGAGTTTTGTATGGACAAATTATGTTTAGGAGATCCTTGGTTACAGCTCCGCTTTTTTCTTATTCTAGAAGCTACTGAGCATCATTTGCTCTCTGGTACTCACTCACTAGTTCAAGAAGAGAGCTCAACCAAATGACTAAAGTTATACGAGAGATAAAGACTGTTCCAACTCAGGTTTTTCTATGATTCTGTGAAACTGTGAAGTATAAACTACAGTATAACAAGTACAATTTCACCTCCCTGAAACACAGTGATTTTTTTTTCCAGAGAAACACAGCAGCCATTTAAATAAATACTGGTGAAAACAGAAGCAAGCCAGAAATCTCCAGTTGCCTAAAGCCACAGTGGAAAGAGATAGAGACTGAAACAACACAGGAACAAACAGGATGGCTCAAACTAACCCTTACACTGCAAGTCATCTGAGCAATCCCCTTTCTTCAGTCAAAACTGATTGGGAATTAGATTCGTCACTTGGATGAGAGCAGGTATGACAGCAGTGTGATTGTACATTGTTGTCAACTGTAATATGGTTATTGGACCTTCTGCACAGAGTAAATGAAGGTTTAGATTTTTATAAATCATTTTTGCTCCATCAATTTGTAAGGACTACTTCTGATAAGTACAGTACTTACAACTGCTGTCTGTTTAAAAAGTAATGAGATATGGGGGGACAAAAGGGGCAGGCAAAAATCAGAAATGCCAAGCTTAGCCCAGAAATCCCTCAGGTTTATAGCCCAACACCTCTTTCTACCTTTGAGTAGGAAAAACCTATTCCCAACACCACACTGGAGCTGGTGTCATGCTCCTGAGCAAGGCCCATGAACATGGCCAGGCTGCAAAGAGTACTGACTATGAGCTAAGAGCCAACCAGAGGGATCATCACAGCTTTCTGGTTCTACTTCCTTCCCCTCCTGCTCCCCAGCCACCAACAAGCAGCATTTCTATGCATGACCAGTTCAGGAACATGAGCAGCATTGGTTCAGTTTGGTGAAATCCAAAAGCACAGCACTGTGTAAGGAAGGGACACTCATTTGGTTTGGCAGTAGGATTTCTAAATTTCCAAAATAAGAAAGATAAGTGACAAAAAGCAGGAGCGTACACATGATCTGGGAACTGGTGCATGGACGGTCATAAGGGACTTCATCCATTCACTGTCCGTGGCTATACTGATCTTTGTCATTCAGTATCTGTTCTACATGCTAGGGGCACATTTCAGCAGCTCCCAGACTAGGTGTGAATGTCTTCAGCAAAAGCAGAACATTTCCAGTAAAATATGCTGTGGGAATCAAAGATAGAGTTTGGAGTGAAGTGTGCCTCAGGCCTTGCTTGGTCTTCCTCAGGTGTGGGTTTTCTCTGGGAGTGAAGCTAGTCTGAAAGCATGGAACAGTAACCACCTCCTGCACGCACAGTGAACTTGAAACTTCTGACGATTTTTTCCCTGGTTTAATATTGAAGAAAGAATATCAACATCCTACATTGGTTCCTACATCCCGAGAGCTCCTGATATGTAAGAAATACCTTGAGGAACTGGCTATTGACCTATGACAAAAAGTGAGCAAATTTAACCAAAAATAAAAACCAAAACACTTTAAGAATAGTTCCATGTACCAAGTGGTTTTCAGGCAGTTTCACCGTTAATATCAGGTTATGGCCTTTTGTAACATTCTGCATTTCAGAAGTCTTCTAATGTGCACATCCATTGTCCTGCAACAAGTTAACTTTCTTGCCTACCTGCTTGTTACATCTGTCAATCATACCTGAAAACCCATGCTGGAAAGCAATCTGATGCCACAGTTGTACTCAATAGCAGTGATAACGATGAACTGTAAGGCTCAAAGGACTTTGGTGGCAGCAAAGCATCCACAATGCGAACTCCAGCATTTACTCTCAGGATAACTTTCAATAAGCCCTTATCAGCAATAGAAAAAAAGAAAATCCTGACAAAAGAGAAAGAAACTAATATTAAAATGGGAACTTCTGACAAGAGCTAAAGCGAGGATCTACTTGCACGCAGGGTTTTTTTCCAAATCTTGCATGGAGAGAGGACAGTGGGAAAATTTAAGCAGAGGAAATAATTCTTCACTTCCTAGGCACTCCTGACTCCTATCTATATTCTCAGAAATACGAGCTGTCTCTGTACCTACACGAAGTGTGTTGCATCCAGAGGGCTAAGCCATGCAGGTGCTTCACATGGGGCAATTGGAACCCAGCAGAAAGGAACAAAACAAAACAACAACAACAAAAGAGAGGAAGTAACAACTTCATCTAGGTTCTTCCCTGCCTATCTTTATATCTGAGCCACTGGGAAGTAATTGACTTTACAGGAGACAGAGATAGATGGAAAGAGAGGTAGGCTGTAAAGTGTTTTTGTTTGGTCGTTTAACTTGTCTGACTACTCATGTAATACTTTACATCAGCATATATGCCTCAGACCACCTCAACAAACAGAACACAAGTCTAACTGGAAACAAACTTCACTAAGACCAAGAGAGTCATTTGTGATTTAAACAAGTGAAAGGTATTTCCTATCGTATTTCCTCCCTAACTCCCCAAGGAAAGAAGAAAAATGTAGAAGAATAATTTTTGCTCTGTAGAAAGCCTACTCATGCCTGACTCCAGACACAATCAGATGAGCAAGAAGCCTACCATGATGTATGTACACCAACTACTGACGTCTGGGTAGGCCTCACTACTTTAGATTCCACAAAAGCAGACCAGTGCACCAATCTAGGCCTAGGGCAGGCCGATCACAACAGGGCAGCTTTGTACCACTTAAGCACGAATGCACCCTCCATGCCAGCATCACAAATGAGCCAAAAGAAGGAAGTCTTGGCAGTTTGATTTAAGCAAACTCCAGGGTAAAGCAAAGCAAAACAAAACAGAAAAATAAGAGAATTACTAGTAAAGGAAGAGAAGCATCTTAAACCCTCCATTCTTACCCATAAGCCTCCATGTATGGTCTACTGCAACACCAACGTAGAGGCTGGGAGCAAACTGGTTGACGCGCTCGTCTCCCTAAGGACTGGTGCTGGCTCACTCAAAGCTGGCAGCAGCACTTTTCAGCATGGATGTACACCCACCCTTACTTTCCCAGTGCCTTCACAGTTCTACGCAATTAGAACTGAGACAAAGTTAATTTATTACATTACATTTTCATAGAAAATTCTCCTCCTCCTTCTCTACCCGATGGAGAAGTTGTGTTTAAAACAACGGTCAGAAATAGTTTCAGATACAGACACGTTGTAGATTTTGACAGCAGCTTCAGCACTAGCAACTGGTTTCAATTTCTTTTTTCATAATGCTTTATCATATTGTCATCATGCATTGCTTTCCTGAGCTTTCTGTCTGGAGGGAAAAAATGTAGGAGAAAAGATTTAATTAAAAAAAATAATAATAATTTATGAGTTTGCAGTTACTAACACAACACACATTTTAATTAATATTGGATATGTCCCCCCAGAAATCCTGCATTAAATATTTTAAATAGATACATACTTATAAGGTTCTTTTTTTTTTCTTTTTTCCTGAGGGCAAATCTCTCATTTACCTAAATCAATACGTATTGATTTATGGATGATGTTTGTGTCTTTACATATTACATCAGCTTGGACTGATCCCTTGGCTTTTCTTACTAGATTCACTAGTTTGCCTTAGAACATAATATGCTTTGTTCAAATATGTGCTGAAGGCAACAGAAACACTGCTCAAACATGCATTGTCATTCACTTCCCTCAGTCTGTATTTAAGACAACACCTCTGGTTTAGATGCATGTATAATTTAAATCAGGCATGCACAAAAGCTCAGCAACAACAGACCTGGGTGGAAGGATGGACCACATGGAAAATCCAAGTGTGTGTGTATAAACTAGAAAAGTTTTGGCCCTGGACTTCATGGAAAAGTCAGCAAAATGTCAGCCTGTCACATCTTATTAACAGTAATAGTAACAACTCTCACTTCAAAACACAAATGCCACCTGCAGATCTTGAAATTCTCAGCAAACATAAGGACATCAGCCTTAGAAAGGTAATGCTTTGCTTTTTATCTAGGGAGATACTGAGGCAGGAGGAACAGAAAGAGCAGAGAAGGACTCCAGACTGTGCCCAGGGATGTACCAGAGGTGAGAGCAGAGAAAGGAGAAAAAGCAGATGTCACAGAGGAAATCGTTGGAGCAGTCAGTGCAGAATCGAATGCAGTTGGGGAAGGCTCTCTTCTTATTTCACTATCTTTTATTTTTAAATCATGCCCAGATCTGGTGTAAACCAGGGTTAAACTGAATTGTACTAGTGTTATACCCAGCCCAGCACAGTTGTCCAGTAAATATCAGAAGAGATTGGTAACAGATTGGCAGAGTGGGTTTTTGATCTGCTTCATACTTCACAAATGCTGCAGATGTCCTTTGCTTAAAATAAAAGAGGCCAACCAAAAGCAAATTTAGCAATAAGTTTCACTAACTTGACTCTAATTGAACTGTCGTGTGTGTAACCATTCCAGAGAAATGGCAATCCCTGCAATCAGCTGAAAGGAAAGAGGCTGCAGGAAAAATAAGGCAGGGACACAGATAAGAAGATTTTATTCAGCTTTATTTGACAAGTTTTATTATACTGAGAAAACATAACATATCTAATCTCTTTGCAGCTGTTGCAGCCCTTCAGCCTTTATTACTTAAATTCTATTAGATATAAAATTGTTTCTATTTGTCAATGGCATGATATCTTCTTTTATTATTATTATTATTATCATCAGAGAGTCTTGCAAGTATGGCTATGAACATAATTTCTGGTCCATCTTCTCACCAATAGTTAAGGTTACCCTGTAATGTTTGCCTGTTTAAATGACATACTTTTTCAAAAGGCCTGGAGAACAGTGCATGTTGTTAGTACACACATAGCGGCACTAAATAAAACTCAGCAAGCAATGAAAACCTCTGCAAACTAACTGGGAGAGCTAATTATTTCTATTATGGGTGCTGAAATTCCAGTCATATTGGGCTCAGCTGAATACTCATTCATGCAAAAGCCTTGAAATAAAGCCTTTCATCACTGTACTTGGGTTTTTCTGTTTGTCATTTGTGAAACTTTAATTCTCTATTTTTCACAGAAAGACAAAGGACATTATTTTCCCAACAGGAATTCCTACTATTACCAGTAAAGCAGTAGGCAGCAGCTACAGTAAAGCAGCTGCGCTGCCTGTTTCTCTCCTTGACCCCAGTACAACCCTTAAGACCCTCGCTGGATGAGAGGGGTGCCCTCATCACAGTTTCTCCAAGGAATAGAAGTCTGGTGGTTCGTGGAAAGCTTTGACAAAAAGCTATGACCACCCAGCTGCCATTCCCACAAGGTACACACACCTCACTTCCACACGCACACACTTTTCATTTTTGAGATAAAACATTTTTCTTTCCAGGAAAGTGATTTTTCTAGCATCACTGCCAAAGAAAATCAGAACATGTCATCATCAAAATTCTGTTACAGCTCGTTTCAACAGATGATTTTTGACCAGATGTTCTTGCAGTGTCAGCAGGTTAAGATGGAGAAAGGGTAGGAGAAACATTAAGGCAAAGGTGTCTTGCCACAAACCGCCAACAGACAAGAATATAACATTAGCATCTCCCCAGATGCCTGCTCTTGCCTGCACTGGGAGCATCATCTTCATCCTGCTAAAAAGGGCACTTTCACGCTGAACAAAATTAGTATTTGAGATTCCCAGTGCCATAAAAGTTTAACAAATGAGTAAGACACTGATTCTGGATGCATAACAATAAGGAGAGGGAGTTGTTTTCTCTTTTGCCTATTGTTTTTTATTGATATTGTAATCTCTTTCTCTCTTTTTATTAGTTTAATTTTCTTTTGTGTAATTTTGTTTTTATGGAGCAGATTTGTCCCTGCTGTACCTCTTGTAGAATTTCAGGAGAGACAAAGATATCCCTTTGTGTTTTCAAGAGATAAATAAAACATTAATACCTTTCTCCAAGCTTTCGTATTTAAATATTATGGGTAATTTTTCTGTATCTTCTCTTTATTGTATATAATAGTCACGGCCAAGACATGGCTCATGAGCAGTTCATGATCTGCTTGCTTATGAAATGTGCTGATTTTCTGACTGCTTATTTTAGTATGCTGAAATGTGAAAGGCATTCATTTTGGACAGCAATATGTATGGAAATGAAGTGAAAAGTTCAGGAGCTGGGAGTCACTGCCTCAAGCAGGAACAAGACACTGTGAAGACGTTGATCTCTGGTAACTTGCTCCCATAGGAATCAAAAGCTTTTCCCTCTTGCTCTCCTGATACGCAATGTGCAGTATCTCAAAAATTAACTCCCTGAAACCAGTGGCCAACATTTTAGAAAGATGGGCAATTCTCTTAAGTGGGCAGCAGAGAGTGAAGAAGCTGGATGAGATCACAGGTGTAAAAATGAATACATCCAGAAGCACTCAGATCTTCCAAGACAGTAAGTATACGTATGCTTTGGAGAGGTAGAAGTATATCAAAGAAGAGCGAGAAATGCATGAAAAATAAATGCAATGATAAACCTGATTTGGAAAGACACAGGTATATACTGGGGGAGTTAAAATTTGACAGGGATATCTGAAGTGAGACTGGAAGGAACGATCAAGAAGTCACAGCTAAATGCTGATTTTCTTAATTAGCAGGTTGTGAAGGGCCACGCCCTTCATGAAAGTGAAGCTCTATTTCAAAGCATCTTGGTGAGTACACGACAAGTTAGTCTTCAGAATCATGAATCAATCATGTCTTTTAGTGACCTATTAGATCAATGTTTTTAGGCTGTATTTCTGACAGTCAACCACAGTTTGGAGACAAAAAGTCCAAGTCTACAGAAAGCCGTGACAATTCATACACAACCAGAACTGAGTTGCTGAAGGAGGAAGACCTCATCTACCTCCTGCCTGCCAAGCAGCATGGGGAACACAAAACGGGGGCTGTGATCAGCCCATTAACTTTCCTCTCTGCTGCTCCTTTATGGTCACTCTCTGCCCCTGCTCCAGCATGGGAATCCCTCCCACACGACAATTCCTTCCTGTACTGATCCTACGTGGACTTCCCACAGGCTGCAGCTCTCCAAGAACTGCTCCAACAGGTCTGTACTACAGGACCCATCGCTTAGGAGTGATTGCTCAAGCATGCTCAGAGGTGGCACCTCCTCCAGAACTCCTGCTTCATTATGGGCTCCCCTCCATAGGCTACAGGTCTAGTCCAGGGCCTGCTCCTGTTTGCATTCTCCATGGGCCACACTCGTCTTCAGGCCACATCCATTGCAGTCGACTGGAGCTTTTTCCAATTCAGCATAGGGCAGCTGTTGGATTCTGCTCAGGCACACCAAGTCCACAGCCCCCTGCAACCACGCCTTGCCACATAAACACAATGTAGCACATCAAACTGTGCTTCACAGTGATATTTAAGACCTTGCAGAGATGGAGACTGGGATATCTTCAAAGTATGTAAACATCAACTTCACCACAAAATCCTTCTGTCATAGCCAGAAGTCAGGCCTCCTCCACCTACGTGGTGTTCCACCACTGTGCTCTGAGGGATACACAGAAAGACATCTACCTGCCCAGGGGCAAATTCAACAGGACATACATGATCAAAGCATCAGTGTCCCGAAGGAAGAATATGTCTTTGTAGTGCAACAATTAGAGCACAGCATGTAGGGCATATCAGAGGCAACTGAGTCCTATAGTCATTTTTGGGATTGTTTCTATTTATTTATAGCTCTTTCATACATCCAACAAAACTTAATGTGAAGTACTTTCGCAATTTCTAGACCCCTTAGTCATGTTCTTTCTTGCTTTGCTCTCCACCCCCTGTAACTGGGCTGTTTGGTGTTGGGTTGGCGCCTACTTTGCTTAGAGACTCAGGCAAGTGAAATCAAATAAATGTAACCCACTCAAAATGACAGTGCTCATTACAAGCGGTTGCTAAAACCAGAGAGCGTGGAGTGTTGAGGCCTGAAGCCATTGAATCATTATAAAAAAACACAGTCTTTCTCCCGCTAGAATATTCAATGACTCAGTTTTCCTATTTTCTGTTCTTGAATGCATATACTAAAACTATTTTCCAGTTAGTAAGTGATGAGCTTTTATTAGACTTCTCAATACTGCAAACATGGTTTTGAGCACACCTGAAATTTAATCATATAAATAACTCTATCCTCTGAAGATGAATTTGGAAATAACATGAAAACACAATTTAGGCCACAGGAAGAGGAGAGAAAATCCAAGAGTCTTTCTGAGATTACAGAGAAGCATAGCAGGTTTTTTTTCATCTGGTTGGGTGCTTTTGTCAGGTTTCTTTTGCTTGTTTTTATAAAATGATTGGGTTTCTGCTGTGTGTTAGGAGCAAATAAAACATTACACATACTGCAGTATTAGAATTATTCAAATATAACATTTTTGTTTTGGTATTTGTTGCTTTGCACACAGAGTATGATTCAGATTTTCAGAATCTAAAAATAAAGATTTTTAAAAATGAGCAGAGCTGCAAGGATGTGATGCAACATCAACTGTCCAGAACTGAGGCATTAAGTAATTATACGGTACTTAGCACAGACAAACTACAGTCCAAGCATAAACCAACAAATCTTCATTACACTGCTCTGAGACGGAAACTGTATTCCTACTTTGTAGATGGGAAACTAAAAAAAAGAGAAAAAAAAGGAGCAAAATCTTTATTGTTCTATAATAACTATGACCAAATGATTGCATTGTCAATCACTCATGTTAGCAGGCTTACACAAAGCATTATGCAAGAATTAGAAATGGTTTATGCTAACAACAACAACAAAAAAGGACAATAAAAAGCTCAAACCCTAAAAAATGTCACTTAACA
>PPHD01012375.1:0-18082 GCA_002909625.1 Bambusicola thoracicus | reverse complement strand
TGATCATTGTGGTCCTTTTCAACCCAGGCCATTCCATGATTCAATGCTTTGAAAGTGTACACCAAATAAACGTGCAATGTAAAATGCCACGTTCAATGTTAACACAAGCGCTACCCACTCCCCACTTCGGGAGTAGCGCTCCCCAAACCCCATCCACACACGCACTGGGAAACTCCCGCCCATTTGAGCGCCGGCGCTAGCAAGCGCCGCCCTTGCCGATCTCGCGAGACTCTACGCCGGCTGCGGGAGCCTCTGCAAAGTCTCGCGAGGGCTGGCCGTTCCCGGCCGTGCCTTCCTCAGGTCTCGCGAGCGCAGCGCTCTTTCTCTGCCGTCGCGCACGCTGACAAGATGGTGGGTGCAGCCGCGCTGCCTCCTCTTGCCGCCCCTCTCTGAGGGATGTGGCCGAGAAGGGGGTGGGAGAGCGGGGCTTCTCCTTGCTCGTGGCCTGCTCGGGATGGAGTGGGGCGGGAGGGGGTGAAATTGGGAGGGCGGCGAGGTGAGGCTGCTCGGGCCTTCCGCCGGCGTGCCCGGGCCTTCATGGCGCCTGAGCGTGCGGCCGCCGGGCGGGTGGGGCTCCCTCGTTCCGACCGCGGCCGCGCTGCTCACCGCCGCTCTCGCTCCCTCGCAGCCTTCCAGACTGCGGAAGACCAGGAAGCTGAGGGGACACGTCAGCCACGGGCACGGCCGCGTCGGTGAGTGGGGGCTGCCGATGCGGATGAGCCGCCTCCGTGCGGGTGTGGGGACCGAGGGAGTGGGGCTCTCCTGCGGGAGAGCGTCGTCGGGTTCTGCGGGGTGAGCTGGGTATGTGCAGCCAACAGGGATGGGTGGCTTTTAGACATGCAGGTAAATGCTGTGCCTCTTCTTGTCTGGTGTATGCGGAGGACAGAATCTGACTGCAGACGTCACAGTAATGAGCTGAAGTTGGCACTTAATTCTGGCCCTAAGTTCAAGCATTGTGTTTCATATCCTTGGTGTAACAAACTGAATTTTTCTTTTTAGGCAAACACAGGAAGCATCCTGGAGGCCGTGGTAATGCTGGTGGTATGCACCATCACAGGATTAACTTTGATAAATAGTAAGCTAACGTTTTAACTTTCTACTAGCAAAAAATGCACCCTTCTGAAGTAGAAACAACTACATTTAATATGTGAACCATTGAGCTTACAATCCCTTGTGTCTTTTTTTTCCTAACACAAACTGGCTTTACAGCTGCTATCAATTCACGTCCTCATTTTGTCTAAACTCGGAGGCCTTTCTTAAATTAGGCATCTTTCAAAACTCAGTAAATCTGACCAGACTTGCTGGTTATAGTGCTGTCCTGTTAACAGATGCACACACAAAGTGTTACATGAATTGGAAATGTTACCTAAATCAAAACTGCTGTTTAGCTGCCTACCGTAGGGAATGAGGGTCGTTGTCTTAATGCCGAGACTAGAGTCACGTTTGGACAGTGCCTGTTGTCCTGATGTGCTAGAGTACTCGAATAGTAACCACTAATCTATATTCACTGGCTGTGACCACTCCCGTCTCAGTCAGTCACCAGATTAGTGACAGGAGCTCCTCATGCAGTGCAGTCTTGCCTGGATTCACTGAGCTGATTTCACCAGGGAAATACGGGAGTGGGCCTCTCACCGTGGGGAGGATTAAATTGTGAGTTCAGGGGAGAAGAAACACTCAAGTTTTTCCCTTGGTTTGGATGGCAGTGATTATTACAGTTGAATACTATATAATACAAAAATGAAATAATTCTTTGAAGTTTTTTGATTACTCTGAGGAAGTAAAGAGCCTTATTTCAGTGTTAAAATGCTACGTATTCGGGATGAATTAAAAGCGTGATGTAACAAGAAACGTGTTTTCTTTCACAGTCACCCTGGCTACTTTGGGAAAGTAGGCATGAGGCACTATCACTTGAAGAGAAACCAAAAGTTCTGTCCCACTGTCAATTTGGATAAACTATGGACCCTTGTAACTGAACAGACAAGGCTCAATTATGCAAAAAACCAGGCTGGACTGGCCCCAGTCATCGATGTTGTACGCTCAGTAAGTTTCTGCTCAGATCCAAGTCTGCAGTTCCTGCTCATGTAATGTGTAACTTAGCTTTGTGTCTCGGACTAAAATGGTAAAATGCAAAGAAATTGCAGTGCCTTCATATTCTGGTCTGGCATTTGGTGGCCCTGCACATAGCAGAGGGGTTGAAGTGAGATGATCATTGTGGTTGTTTTCAACCCAGACCACTGTATGATTCTAAGATTCTATGGTTTGTAAACCTGGAACACAGTTGTGTATCTTAGCATATCAGTAGGTAAACTAGTGCTTATGGTGTTAATGTAACAACAACTGCCCTTGTTTTGAAAGGTGGTAGAAGGTGGTTTAATTACCAAAAACACGTATGAAAACATGATAGTGCTGTTCTCACTTACAGAAAGCCATTTCTAATACTGAGAATAGAGTCACATCTTTACATGTTCTGTTGTTCTGGTGTGCTATCGTTCTCAGATATCAACTTCTGATCCTCATTCACTGGCTGAGATACCTCATATCTCAGTCAGCCACCAAATCAGTGACAGTTACTACCTTGTCAAGTAGGTATGCTCTGCATCTTCAGATGCCTCTTTGTTGGCCAGTTGAGCCACTTCTGATGAAGGCTGTAATATTAGCAGGCCTTATGCAAAGGCCAGAAGTGGAATGATGAGGGGGTTCCAGCAGAGAGATGATGTAAAGAGCATGGGCCAGATGTAATGGGGTAGCAGTTAGCTGTAGCGGTGCAGGCAGCTGTCCTTTGGAACAGTGGGACGAGGTTGGCAACTTCTTCACAGGACTCGGCAGTGCCTTCTGTATGTGGTTTTGGGAAGATAACAGCTTCAGATGTTCTAATTTGCTGAAGAAGTGTAATCACATAGTTTCTACTTCTCTGAACAAATACAGCTGTGCTAGCTCATGCGGGGTATGTTTTACCAACTTCTAGCAATCTTATATTAAGAGATGGATGAGGAACGAGGTGACGATCATAGCTCTGGTTTATTATTTGTGTGTGCTAAAAGACAGAATGGAAGAGCCTGGAAGTTGATTGCTAACACTAAATGTTGTTGTCTTTTTTGTTGTTTTTCTTTCATCTTCCTAGGGTTACTACAAAGTCCTGGGCAAGGGCAAGCTGCCCAAGCAGCCTGTAATTGTGAAAGCAAAGTTCTTCAGTAGAAGAGCAGAGGAGAAGATCAAAGAAGTTGGGGGTGCCTGTGTGCTTGTGGCATAAAGGCCTTTGTTTTATTCCAACTTTTTGAATAAAGACCAATGTGTAAAATGTGTTGATTTATAGAATTTTCTGACTTTTTTTTCTTGGCTTGTCCTATGCTGTTCACATTAAGTCTTGTCCTTGTAGTTATTTCTGGCTGTTTTGTGTAGTTTGATGATTACGGTCATTTGAAACTGCCTGGTTACGGTGCCAGCGTTTGGCACTTGAAGTACCTCCTATGTTACCTTCACAAAGTAGCAATGTGCTTTGGCTGTTCTTTTTTGCCAGACTTCCCTTGCTTTAAGGGGGTACCACAACCCGCTCTCCCTCAGTTGGGCAGCTGTTGAGCACAAGCTTGGGGCCATGGTGCCTCAGGGCGGCATGGCTGTCAGGCGTGGTCCTTCATGTGAAGGCTTGGGCAGGTTTTGCTGCCCGATTACCCTAGAGCCTCTTCCTCAGGTGTATCTCCTAAATAGTCCAGAACATATGTTCAAGAGGCCTGAGTAAATTGCAACTTCAGTGCTTTTACCACCTGTTTTTCTGAATGTGACTAAATTCATGCCTTGTATTTCTGTGGAAGGTCATCAGATGTTTGTAATTTGAGCCCTTATGTGTTGATGGATAAGGAAAAAACTTGTTTCCCCTCATTTGGGCTGATGGCCCAAAAGCCAGGCCCTTTGCCTTCCAGGTGAGATTGCTGCCAGCTGCTTCCCCCAGCTCTCTCCACATGTGAATACTTCATTTGCAGCCTGTGCTGCTGGACCTGATGTCTCCCATGGAGCCACTGGTAGTGTAGCTGCCTGGCTACTGGCCTGCATTCCTGTCTCAGAAGGAAACTTAATGCTTTCTTTCACCATCATCCTTCTCCATCCTACCAAAATGCTTCTACAAGTTTCCTGTGTTAGGACAAAGCATAAACTAAAAGAGTAATGGAACCTGCTTCTACTCATTCAGCCACTTGTCTGGTCTTCATGGTGGTACAGCATATCCCAGTATTTGGTTTTGTGTTTGCAGTGGTTCTCTGTTGGTGCTGTAGTCCCGGCCTGTGGTTTGTTTGACTAAATGTGGTAGTCCAAAACCTCAACTTCTATTGCAGGCATTGCATGTTTTTGTTATAGCAGTGATGCTTGCAAGAAATGAAGATGGTGCAAGCCAAGAAGCTGCGCTGCCTTAATGGTATTTACCTCTGAAAGATAAGCTCATGTAGTGGCCAGACATGATGGATGCCCTGTGCCTGGAGACGCTCAAGATCAAGCTGGAGGAGCTCTGGGCACCTGGTTGAGCTGCATGTGTCTCTGCTCATTGCTGGGGGAGTTGGACTGGATGGCCTTTAAGGGTCCCTTCCAACTCAAATGATTCTGTGATTCTATTCTCTTTTCTATTACTTAAACTACAAGTACAAGCAACACAGCTCATTTCTAAACAGACCAGTTGTTTTGATGCTACAATTGTGTTTTAGTGGTAGGTTTGAATTTGTTGAAGTGCATTCAGTAAAGTTGGTGGATGTCTACCTTTTCTTAGAAGTGGGTCTTGGGTATGAAGTATGGTATGGACATACGGTCCACTTTTTCTTCAGACTGGGTAGTGACGATTTCAGGATGCAGTACTTAGAAAAAAAACCCAAACCTATTTGTGGACTCCTGAGACATCTATAATTACGTTTCATTGAAGAAGGTCTTTCTGCTAACCGTTTCCATTGAAATCCTGCTTTAGCCGGACCCCCCCAAGGGAATGCATATCCCTAAGATTAGAGCTGCTGCTCTTCTGTGATGGGGAGATCTGGAGTCAGCTGCAAGTTTGTACTGCTGGTAGCAAGGCCACCACGCCAAGGCAGTGGGCAGCCATGTGGGGCTCTGGCCCCGCAGGGAGGTTCAGTCAGCCAGAGGGGTGCTTCCAAAGCAAATGAGGCTGCTTGTTTTCCTTCTCAGATGCAACTTGCAAACATTTCTCATTGCAGGCTGTATCTGGACATCTCTGTACGTGTGAGAATCAAGGATGGTACCTGATCTGCAAAGTACTCAGTTTACCTTGAGGAGCTTAGGTCTGCAGGGGAAATGCTGTCCTGCTTGCAGAAAGTTCCCATTCGGTCTATAACTTGATCTGTGTTCATCTTGACAGGTGAAATTTGGTCACTGCAAAGTGCATTTGATTACATTTCTAAGAAGCAGCTCGGCAGAAGTTGCATTGCATTTATCAAGGCATTGCTGAAATGATGGAGGTACGATCAGTGATGATTGTCTTTATTTGCTTTACCTGCAGGTTCTAAAATACTGAGGTGAAATGATAAAAGCAATCAGAGAATATCATCACTTTTATTGCACGGTTTCAGAGCTTCTAGCAGGAAATGTGCAGCATGTGACAGTTCAGCCCGATATCAGCTTTGTAAGTAGATCAATAGAGCAGATTACTTCAGTTTTTTACTGAAAGCTTACAAAAGCTGCAAGTACCATAGAGAGATAGTGGGATCATGGTTTGTAAACCTTAAACCACACTTTCCTGCACAACAATCTGCAAAGGTTTTTTGTTGGTTTTTTTTTTTTTTTGGTGAAGCAGGTTATGTGATTTTTTATCTGCAGAGAACTTCCTCTTTCTTCAAAGGGACCAAGTGAGTGTTGCTGAGAACGTGCATCCCACCGCTGCCTTCTAGTTTGCACTTGAGTGATCAAGTGTTTTGTGAAGCGGAGGGGCTGTCATGAGCCATTTTGTGACTCTTCGTGTTTTTGATGTCAAACCTCAGCCAATGGCAATGGAGCCCCTGGATGTGCTGAGGAAATGCTTGGTGTGCAAATGGGATCTGTGCAGGAGAGACCCCAGGATGCTGCCGTGCCTTCACTCCTTCTGTAAGGATTGCCTTCCGGAACTGATTCAAGGATACAGCTGCATTTCCACTGGGCGTGAAATTGTATATGAAGGTAATGTTTATGAACCTCTGATTGGTTTAGGTGCTTTGTAATACAGTATTGTAAACATAGATGGTTTGAGAAACACTTTTATTTGCTACTTTGAAAGAATAAATTAGGAAACTCAAGGTGTGTGAGCAAGGAGTGGATGAGGAAAACTTCCTTTAGCACGTTCTCCAGCCAACAGCAATGCTTTGAATAGAAATGATGCAGATGGGCAACATTTGTGTTTTCCAGAGGGGTCTTGGTTTCATTTACCCAGTGTGACTTTATGAATATTTGTTTTGCTTAAGACGTACAATGAAATGCAAGAAAGTAGTTGCTAGGCTACATTAATATTTAATCTTTTGGACACGTTGGACTTCTCTGTGGTAGTGGTTGTGGTTAGAGTTAATATACCTCTTCTTCTCCCTCTCCTGCCGCTGCAAACATCACAGCAAACACTGACATCCGGCTCTTTGCTCTTAATGGAGGGCACAGCAATTGTCATTAGAATACGGGTATTGTGGTGCACTGAAACTCTTTGCGCTTTCCTTTTGTTCTCATTTTAAGCATGGTTTCATTCTATCTCAGCACTTACGACTGAGGTATATGCTGTAACTCGTCCGAACAAATTGCCTGAAGCTGGCTAGGACAAGAAGCATTTTGGCTTTGTAGCTTTTGAAGGGCTGAAATTATCTGTACAGTTTCTAGTGATGCTGTTATTAGAAAATAGGTAACTTTTGGAATGAGAAGGGACTTGCATCTCAAAATGCAGTCGTTTTAACTGAATGAAGCTTAATTACCATGGGGAAGCATTCCAAACTCATCACTAATTTATAAGGAGAGCAAAGGCACATAGGTTGCTTGTATTTCCACTGGCTTTGAACTCTGGATGAATAAATCACATCATCTATTATCTCTTCCAAAGCAGATTTTAGAAACGTGCAGGAATAGAAGATACTTTCCCTAAGGTGATGATAATCTGCATTGATGTGATAACATAAACTAGATAAGTCCAGGTTCAAGAACAAATGGAAATAGTGTTAGGAGATGACTGTTGAAAAGCTGGCAGAACACAGAAGATGAAGGAGAAGGGAATAATTGAATGGCAAAGGAGAAAGGCTGTTCATGGGAGGATGCAGACAGAAAAAGACATAAAGGTAGGAGAAGCAGACAGAGCAAAGCAGTCATTCCAAGGAAATGCCTCCTTGACATTTTAAATGCCCAGTCACACCAGGCTTTAAGTATGAGGAGCCTCTTTTGTAATAGTGATGTTGAAAACAACTACTACGTTATTTTTTTTGTGTGTGCTCATTTGACATCTACGTCATTCCTCTCTCGTTTTTGTTTGCAAAGTGGAGAAAGGAATTTATGCTGCTTGGTGATCTTGGATGAAGCGCAGCTGGGTCATTAAAATATTGGATGTTTATTTGGGCATCTGGGAGTGGGTTGGGAAATATTTGTCTACAGCAGATTGGAAGACAGACTGGTCCACTTCTGTATTCTTGAAGTTTCTCTGTTTATACTTCCTCATTCTCTTGTAGTTGGGAAACTTCTATGGGAAAGAGCAAGATCAGAGAAATGGTAGAGGAAAGAAAGAATGCACACTGACCACCGGGTGCAAAGACTCCATTTATATATAAGCAACAAGAGCAGCAAAACCAAAACATCTGTCTCTTCAATCAGTGATTGAAACTGCGACCACTGTGAGTCAGCCAGGATACATCTGTGAAATCCCCTGATGGCATGACACTGAATATTGCTTATCTTACATGCACTCATTGCTGATTTATAGGTAGTATGATACCTACCCAGTTTGCATTATGAGCATGTATATATGCTGATGGTGGCCTGTAAATATAACAAGAGTGAAACCATCTAAGTGTGAAATACTGACTGTAGGAAAAATGCATTTCTTATTTACTATAAATTCTTTATGCAGAATATAAGAATGGAAAAACTATGTTTCCAAGTGAAGTCAGTCTGAGATTCGGTGCAAATGCATACTTTAATCCATAAGTTTCAGTATGTCATATTATATGCAGTACTATACAAACATAAAGATGTTTTCTAGTTGATTGTTGTTATATTAAGATGCTGAAGAGATGTAGGTAAGCGGTCCTGACCTTTGGTGGTGGCTGATGTTGAGCACTTACTTTTGTACCTACCCCTCAGTCTTTGTGTTGAAGTCAACTCAAGAATGAAAGCTCTGAGGTAGACTGAGCACTTAGGGAAAAGCTGTGTACGTATTAGAATTTATTCAGAGCTGTGAAAACGGAGAGGTGTATAGCAATTTGAGTGAAACAAGAAAATGATCCAACAGGTCCTTCCGTTGTGTTATGAAGAGGACTTTAAGACATTTAAGTGTTCTGCCTGCTGGTGAAAGAAGATTCTGTATTTTATCCTCCGCTACAGAATCCACATGATTTGTGCTTCCAGTCTGTGTAGTGCATGAGGTGGAACAGATCTAAACAGAGGGACCAGGAATGAGGAGAAGACTCTTCCATCTCAGCAGACCAAGGAATTTTCTCTCTGATGATTTTCCCAGGGTTCTGCATAAACTCTAGCTGTGTGAATTGCCACTCACAGTGCATGGGGTGATGTTAGAGAAATGCAAGCTGAACAGATAAAATAAGTGAAAACTTATTCAACTTATTTAACAACTGACTTCAGCTGTTGACACATGTCAGCTTACTGTGCTCTACTGTTACTGGCTGAAAAAACATGGTTTTGCTTATCTTACAAAGGGAGGTGTTCTGTATAACTGCAGATTCCCCACTGTGAAGGCCTTTCAGTGAGGGACATCCAACACTTGGCCGAGCATTGGCCATCCTTGCATTTACTATCCTCAGAGGCATCTTCAAGAGGTTGTTTTAAGGAGGCTGAGCTCTGACTCTGTTGGCTCTAGACTTACTTTCACAGTGATGTTTTGGCATAAGGAGTATGGTATGCTGGCACAAGAGAGGACTCCAGGCACCAGCACAGTGCCTTGTACTATGTCTGTGTGTAAGACAAAATGCATTTCTGCTGAGTTCTGTAGTCCACGTTTAGGCTTGGATTGGAGCACCATTTGGCTTTCTTGGTGTAACAGCTGTTCTGTCTTGATGCCCCAAATAACACTGTTTTGGTGCAATCATATAAGACAAGTGATGCAATGCGTCGCTCCTATTAGTTCTGAAGGAGATCACCAATTTGCTTTAATTAGATCCACTTAATGCTAAATATGTCGTTCATTTCTATAAAAGGAAGTAAAAAGGTTATTCCAAAGAGGGCACTCTTGAAAATACATTAATTTAGTCATCCTAAAATGTGTTTAAGGTTACACATCCCTTCTTACATGGTTGTTCAGATGCCTGATCCAAAGGACAAGTGAAACAATGGGGGGCTAGTTACATAAATACGAAGCTGTAGAGCAGGAGGTTGTCCTCAGAACTGTTTCCTGTAACCTGTAATTGGGTCTCCAAGGAAGCGTAAATTACGCCTGCAGCTTGATCTGTCGCTAATGCTCTGTGAGGATAATTATTCTGCTGATTGCTGGAGGAAAAAGAGCGGAGGAATAGGTGCAGCGTGCAGACAGCCAGTATGAATGCAGTGTGTGTGATAGCTCCACTGTTTGTTACTTTATGCTAATCGATTCTTAGGGCAATAATAGGTGAATTATCTGCGCTGGTTCATTTCCCAGACTACCAGCTTAAGGGCTCTTCCTGTTCAAACCTGACTAGACCGGAGGACCTTGAAACAAGTCTGTGAACCAGGGCTTTAGGTATTGAAAGGGTCTTTCTACTTCATTTGTATACATGCTGCAGGCGCTAGTTTGCACTTACAGGAACGATTGCTGCAAATTATCTTCAGCTCTGTCACTTACAAACTAGATTACTGCGTATAGGTGGATTAAAAACTTGAGGGCTTCCCAGAGTTTTAGATCTTTGTGTTTTTACAGAGGAACTCGCAGTACAAGGGTCACTACCTCGCTGTCAGAGAATCATAGAGTCAATCACCAAGTTTGGAAAAGATCTGCAAGATCATTCAGTCCAATCATCCAACTATCACCAGTATTTCTGACTAAACCATGTCCCTCAGTGCAACATCTAAATGTTTCTTGAACACCTCTGTGGATGGTGACTCCACCACCTGTCTGGGGAATCCATTCCAGCAGCTGACCACCCTTTCAGAGAAGAAATTTTTGCTAATATCCTGTCCACATACTTTCCCTTTGACAGAAATGAAACTGCTTTGGGGTGTGAGTGACCAGTCCTGCAAGGGGTTAAGGCTTGAATGGTATCTGCCTGAGTGGCCTTTGGTGGTAGAGCGCTGTTGTTTTCCTTGAAAGCTGATTTTGGATATCCCAGGTATGGGGTTGGAATGTTCAAGTTGGGTGTTTGTGTCTGACTACTGCATCCACTGTCTGAATTTTCCCCAACCTACTGTCTAGTTACTATTGGAAAGGTGGAGGTATAGGACTACATCATCACATCCCTCTGGTGATGGAGGTTCCTGGGAGTCTGTTCAATGCGGTCTTCAGCGATTGCTCAGTACTACCCGATAGCTCAGATACATTGGGAATAGCTCATGTGTGGTTTTTCCTGCGTATCGTTCTGAAATGAGGTTTTATCCTGCATGTCACAGTGACACGGCACACAAATCCAACGTGAGTATCCTATCCTTCACAAATGCATGCCCACCTCATTAGTAACTGAGCGTGATGTCGCAAATAGTGATTTCTGCTGATTAAGAGCTAGAAGTAAGGAACTTCTGAAAAAACAGCTTATGCAAATGTTGCTATCTCCTTCCTACCAGTATAGTTTACGTGCAAACTCTGTGAAGTTTACAACAGCTGTTAGGTTTTTTTCTACCTCAAGAGATTTTGATAGCAGTAACGGCCCTCATTTGGGCATCACGATTGCATCATAACAGGATTTGGCTCCTGATCTCTTAATGTATAAACTCTGTTGTTTGAATGCAGTAATTCCACGTTGGATTGCTATTTAGATCCAGAAGTTGCATCATTCTTGTATGTACAAGCAGTGAATCTCTAGGGCTCCTGGCTACTCTTCCCTTCACCCACAGTGTGTAATAATAACATATGTAAGTGAGCTGTCTGCAGAGTACAGGTTCTTCAAACAAGCAAACACTGCTTTTTAGAGGCAGCACTTAGGAAGTAAGGCAAGAGAAACATGTAAGGAATGGTCTGTGAAGTGCACCACAGAGTGAATGGTATTATGAGACCTGCTGCTGCCTGATTCTGGAAGAGCTCTACTCTTTCCTCCTGCATGCTGGCTCCAGGTTATTCTGAGGACTAGGAGAAGACCCAGGCAAGAGAAGAAGGAGGATGCTATTCATTCCATCCATGGGGTTTTTATTTCACTTCTTCAGGAAAAATACAACCAAGGCAATTTAATGCAGCTCTGAATGAATCTCAGGAAGGCCAGAGAAGAATCCCATGCACTTCATAGTGGAGCAGTACATCTCTCTGCCCTGCTGATTCATTAGCATTTCTCACTGAGGAGGGGAGAGCAGCCCCAGGTACTCTGCTGAAGGTGCGGCCGCTTCCACCTGCGATACAGCAAAGCCTGATTCCAGGGAGCACACTGTGTGTGCAGTTGTGCTTAATAACCTTCTGCTCCTTACACAGGTGACTTAGTGTGTAGCCAAGTGTCTGGCTGTCCTGAAGACAGGTAAGGGATTTCTAGGAAGTCATACTTTACTGATGATTTGTACCGCAAGCATAAGCACAGCGAGGTGCACTCGTTTTGTACTGTTGAAGTAGCTGCTGCTTGTGGCTCTTGGTTAACATCTGTGTAAGATTTGCTTAATTTCAGAACAATTGCTTCACAAATTTTTCTGTAGTGCATTTATGATGCCAAAATTTTATTAGACTCTTGAGAATTTATACTGAAAGAAGTTGGGAATTTCCAGGGAGCACATGCTTCCGTTAAATGGAAAAGTCATGAACTGAGAAGTAAAATCAGATACACCGTTATCATCTTCAATGCTTCCACGTTCAGGGAATCCTTCCTCTGTACTCCTAGTGGAGTCTGAAGCATAAAATGCAGTATTAGGAGATGTGAAAAGGTGCCTGCTGGCTTCTGCTTGCATGAGTGGGAAACTACGTGCAGTACTGCCATGGTGTCCCTATTATTTTGTCTGATAACTTATACTGTTTATTCTGTCTTAGATTGGAGGTCATTGTAATTCAAAGTTATTTGGCTATTTGAGGCATGCAATCAAAGCAACCATTTGGTGGTCTGCAGTGGTGATTCTGACACAGCGTTTGACCTGTCTTGTCTGTGTGGGACTTGCTCTGTACAAGTAGCGTAACTAAAATCTCAAATATGGGGATCAATTGTGACATAGCACGCTGGGCATTGCTTTTAGACCCCCCCAGGGATTAATCAGCAGTAGCCTCATGTAGCCCTGCAATCTTTGTGGTTTTAAACTCCTTAATATGATTGTGTTTCTTAGTATGCACAAGGAGGCTTTTGTGCAGAACTAAAAGCCACACGTGAAAAATATGTTTTCTTCAGGTGGAAAGTATTGAAGTTTTCTTTAAAGAGCATTAAAACCACCATATTCTCAAATTGATACGTTCTTCATACGCTACGTTTTATACTTTGTTGGCTTGAAACAGATTAGCACAATTTAAAGTTCATGTGAGCTAGCCTGAGGCCACGAGCATTACATTAAATATCATTCAATTGGTATCATTTGATTTAGCACTCTGTACTGACTGGGTAGTGTGTTGAAGCGTAATAAAATATGGAACTTCAGTATTAACTTTTTTTTTAACCTTATGTGGAGGACTGACAGAAGTTGTCCTTGCTGTGGCAAAGTCCTCAGTGCTACCTTTGTTTTTCTGTAGGCTGTTGTTCCCAGAAATGCTTTTGCGCTCACCTGTGTGGTGTGTCAGTGAAGCCGTCACCTGTGATGGCCGTGCACCCTTTCCTTCAGAAAGTAACCCACTGAGAATTTCCTCATAGGTCAGTTTGTGACATATTATGCAGCTCGGTATGGAGACTTTATCTCTGTGTTAGCCAGATCAAGGGCTGGCACTGTTTGGGCAATTTCTGTTACAGATGTAAGAAACTGGTTTGGGGTCTCAAAGGGATAAAGGCAATTCCCTGTGAAGTCACTAGATGGTTTCCTGTCAGCTGCACCAAGAATTAGAGCATGTCCCATGAGACTTATTTGAGAGGCTGCTGGCGAAGTAGGTATTTTGCTTCCCAGCTTATCGATCAAAATGTATTTGCCTCTTTATTTCTGTGACTGCATTGCTTTGTAAGGTGCTCATGTGGAAACTTGCCCAGTTTCACCTAGGAATTAGTGCTGCAATTCCCTGGCACTTGCAGTGCACACCATTTGCAAGAAGCTGGGGGCACTGTCTGGATGCTGCACCTTGTCTTCAGTCCTGCAGTGCTCCTGCTGGTAGATTTCTCCAGAGAACTGAGCTTTTAATGGAATGTCTGAAAGACATACAATCATAATTTGGGAAAGCATAAGGTGGTTACTCTGTGACTAATTCAAAAGCATCCTCTTGTCCTAAGGTGTAACATATGAAGGTGATTAGCCACAAAGATTGTGGGTAGATAAGATAGCCTTTTAGCTATGCTCCTTATATTAAGGATGCAAAGGAGAGGAAGAGGTTGAAAACCTTCTACAGCTTTCTGCAATTGTGAGCATCTTTATCAAGTGGGTTTCTAGCCTCTTTGTAGCTCTGCCATTAGAACGCTCTCAGATGAGGTTCAGGTTCTGTACCCAGGGGATGAGCACAGCGTTGGCAATTGCTTGCATTGCCCTTTCCCTTGGGGTGCCCGGTAGCTGAGTAGCACAGCCACCTGGGGGCTCGTGTGTTACAAGAACACCGATGTACAAAATGCGTGGTGAAAGAAGGGTGAGGCAGGCAGTCGTCTGCTACCTGAGTCCCCGAATCACAGCTCGGTTGTAAAGTCAGCGTTGGAAAATAGCAGGCAATATACTTTTGCTGTTCTTACAATGGTAAGGCTAAAAAGGCCTAAACCTTGTTGCAGCGATTCTTTCTAAGAAGCCCTCCTTCACGGGACATGCAACGGAACTCATTGTTTTTTCAAAGCATTATGAAAGACAGTGAACGTGGTCAGGTATCTGACTACAGGCTGATTTTGTCAGAAGCGGTAACGTAGAAAGGGTTTGTGGTTTGTGTGTCTCTGATAATGGGATGTCCTCCTGTTAAAACAGCAGTAGCCCAGGTCTGAAAATGGGGGGCAGGCAGGGTTAGAACTGTGCTTCTGGTCAGGGACCGCAGGAGCACCAAGCACCTGGAGAACATCATCTCTGGTGACCGTCTCATGTGAAGAGTAATAGGCAACTTCAGATTCAATTAGTCTACAAGCCACTCTCCTTATTTAAAAGTAACTGTAGTCAAGGAAAGAGAACGTCTGACAGTGTCAGTCTAGTAGGAAGTTGTCACTGATCTTTCTTTTAAGAACTTAAGAAGCACAACCTCTAAAGGTAGTTTGCTGAAAAACGTGATTGAAACATGCACTTCCCTTTTCAGAAAAGCACTGGACCATATAATATATATGAATGCTAGCCCCAGAAGCCCAGGGATGAAGTAACTGCATGACTGCATTTTTGCATCTCTCTTATGGACAACATCTTAAGCTGCAGTGTTAGTTCCCAGCCCAGGCTAACACAAGGGTTTATCCCAGTTGTGTATTAACTAACGGAGGTGGAGCTAGGTTTTGCTGCTCATGTTGCTCGCATTGCATTCTTTGCTTCAGGAATGTTAGTAGAACACGGCCCAGTGTCTTTTTGTCACTTGTGGATTTGTTGTAGCAGAAGTCTTGTAATTCTGGCTTTTATTGTTGAGACTTTTTAACCTTTATTCTGATTTTTTGCTTCTGCTAACAGCTTGTTACTTCTCTATGGTTTCAGTTGGATAGCATGGCGCACTGTAAAAGTGATAGGGGGCAGTATGTGTTTTATGCTCTGGTGTACCTCTGGTAATGCAAAGCTGGTTTAGAAGAATGGTAGCTGGTGTCAGAATGCCCAGGTATGTCTGTCACGAGGGTATGCAGCTTAAAATGTAGCTCCATTTTTATCGAAGTTGTAAGCCATGATAAAGTCATGGCAGTCTGCACTTATGGATATCATTAATAAATACTGAGGTAAATCAATTAATCACCTGAACTGTGATGTGTACTTCTAGGGATTTTGTTGTTTTGTTTTGTTTTCCATACGTAGCTAACTGGGTCTAACCACAAGTATCTTAAGGCTTGAAGAATACCATGGTTTCCTGCAGCGAAGTGTTGGTGTGATGTTAAAAAAAAACCAAAAAACAAAAAACCAACAACAACAACAAAAAATGCCAGCAATAGCTAAGTGTGGTTTCTGTCATTTCCTGGATGACATTGCTGGTGTGCGCTGTTATATTTGTGTTTGTGTCTTCTTTTTTTCTTTTTAATATAGGTATTCTTTCATGCCTGGCGTGCAAACAGACCTGTTTTGCAAGAGATGTAGTTGAAAATTGCTTTCTCAAGGATTTTCCCACTGCAAATTCAGCTATGGCAAAGGTGAGTGAAAACCACGCTATAGGGTGCCTTGGGAGTTGTTAAAACACTCCCAGACTGACATTGTTTGACAAACAGAGCAGATCATGTTGAACAACAGAATCTTGTGCTTTGCTTCTTCAGACTGTAAGTACATCACTGCTAGGGATGGACCTCCTGCCTTCCTAGTACTCTTCTAACCTTATTTGAAGATTGACCTTGACTGTAATTAAAAAGAATATACTGATGCCAGTGATATAGACTGAATCTGTGACAATTTATTTTTATTGTGTATATTATTATTACAATTACCGCTTACACATATAATTACTGTGTGTATATTATGTATTATCTAGAAGATAATGGATTTCTTGGGTGCCTCATTATTCCATTTTAGCTCTCAACACAAAGTAAACAGAAACAAAAACTATTGGGATGAATGGGTGCACCAAGATTACCCATTAGATCCTGTGGGAGATTACTATTTTCTGATTGTTTTAATGATAAAAATCACATTGTATTTTAACGCTTTTTTGGGGGAATGGATGTAAAACATAATTGGAATACTTTTTCCATAATATATGATGGAAGATCTATCTTTCCACTCCTCCAAAATCCTGTGGGTGCAGCAACAATTTGTCAATTCTGCCCCGTGCAGAAGGCTTCAGACTTCTTTAAGTTATGTGAGTAACCCATTGATATAGTTGCAAGCAAGTACAGATGGGCTGTACATCTTCCCTGTCCATCATTTCCATGTTTCATTTTCTCCATTTTTAAAGTGAAAAGAACACATAATCTCTTCCATGGAGTGCTCTAGGGGAATTCAGAAATCAAGGTGAGCGAAGTGTGTGGTCATCTACAGATCTGCGGGGCTTGAAGAGTGCCACGTAGTTTTAAAACAGAATGATATATTCACATATTCTCTGAAAAGAGCTAAATTCAGAGGATACCGTTGAATATGTAGAATGACCTTATTGTAATGGGATTTCTTAATTACTATGACTCACTTCATTTACCTTTCAATGAGAGTTGGTACAGGAAGGAAATCAAATGAGAAAATCTATTATCTTCAAAAGCATTAGATTGGTTTTTCAGATTTTTGTTAAAAGAATGTGCTTTTTCTTTCTTTTTCTGTTCTGTAACCCCTTAGGAGTCCAATGAGCAGTTCAGTAAAGCAGAATTCTCACTGGAGCACTGGAGGACCCCAGAGGGACTTGGGAACCTTCTAATAGTTTTTGGCTTTCTTCCTTTTTATTGACATTCATGTGACAGAAAGCTTTGCTTACTGTCCTTTAAACACCCTCCTCTTAAAACTAGAGCTGTATTCTTACTATCTATGCTACCGAAGGGAGAAGCACCAGCTTATCCAACTGAAGCACAGCTCAGCAGCCATCATTTTCTTAACTTACCTGATATTCACATGGGAATCTCTCAAAGCCCATAAGAGAATGTTTGGGTGCAAGATGTTTTTCAGTGAGTGAGGCAAAAATGATAGCATGTGCTACCTACCAGCTGCAGAAATTTCGGAAGCATGGAGTTCAAAGTCTCTTGCTTTGTCATTTCTATGTCATCAAATAACCTAACTCTGGGAGCTGTCTGTGCAGCCCCACTGAAGAGAAGGGTAAAATTCAAATGAATAAGAACAGCTTTTTTTGTTCCTCTTGTGGTGAAGTAAAACCTTTAAGCCAACCTTGAGTCTCAGAGTGAGGTGGATATGGGTGTTCCACTTAATGCTGATACTGTGGTTTAACACCAAGACCAACACAGAAAGAGCTGTAATTGCTCTTCCCTTAGGATTTCTAGGGTCATTCTCTGAGACACAGCAAAGAGAATGTGTATATATTTTAATTCATCAGGGCCTACATGCTGAATGCATGCTATCTATGTCTATTTGTGTTTCCCATCAGAGTAGCTGGGATCCAGTTGTAACAAACCATATTGAAGGTACGCTGATGGACAACAGAAGGGACACCATTGGAAATCCCTTTGGTATCTATTAGCTGCTTTATAAGCTGTGATAGTAGCAATAATATTCAGCATCTATGTGTAACTACAGTAGGTATTTTGTAACTGCATACTTTATGTTTGCATCTGATGATAAACTGGTGGCAAAGCTTTTATGCTTTGATGGTATAATTACATCACTGTCTCCACTCTGCCCATTAGTACGTTAGTCTTAAGGGTTTTCAAATAAGGTATCTTATGCCTTGTGCGGATCTTTTTTTAAGTGAGAAGTCATTACACTCTTGAAATAACTTCTCAGTTCATTCTGGATGACAAAGGAATCAAATCACCCACCTCAATTACATGCTGCTTTATTCATTTCACCCTTAGGGACAGTTCCAGACAACATGGCCTATATAACAAAAGGCGTTTCCTAAACTGTTGCATCAGTAGAGATGATGGTTAGCTGCAAGTTTGGGTTCAGCTGATGTTCCCATGTCTGT
>PPHD01012374.1:0-18083 GCA_002909625.1 Bambusicola thoracicus | reverse complement strand
ATGGTGTCTCTCATTCTTCCCTCTTCTTGTACTGTCTGTAAATCTTCATTGTCCCTCCTTCTTTGTTCTTCACCTCAAATATACAAATCTCCATTCTTCTCCCAGACAGACCTTGCTAACTAACTAGTAACAGAGAAGTCACTGTCAGGTCTCAGTATCAGGTCTTCATCTGTGTATTTGAGAAGACTACAAAACAAAAACAAACAAAAAAGGAAAATGGAAACTATGTACAGGATAGAGAATGGGTATTTAGAAGTAGCAACATTCTCTGCTGAGATCCTTAATTCTTCAGAAAAGCCAAATTTTGCATGTTTAGTAGGTAAGCGGACAGGGAGGAGTGGACAGGTATGAATACATTAACAATGCTGATACTGGAGCCCCATTTCAGAGAAGCCTGGCCAAATTTCTCAGAGTAGTGTGGTCCCATGCTCTGTAAATACTACTCTCTCTGGTTGCTGACTACACAGCAATGCAACCCACTTCTCCACTGCATTTGGGTTATTCCTCAATAGCCCATAAGATTTTAACAACTTTACTGTCAAATTGCCCATGGATTGAAACATGGCTGTGCTCCTATTGATATTACTCATTCATATGGTCCAATCTCTTCTGTCCAGAAATCTTTAGCTGACTACATATACAGGTTTATGGGGCTGCTGTGTAGGCCAAACTTGCCAGGCATCATGAATAGCCAGAAGTCTGTCCAACCAGCTAATTTGTTTTTAAGTGGGTAATTTCTATTTTACGTTTTGGATGGGATCAGAATCAAATACAACAACAGTACTTTCAGGTTTAATGGTTTGGATCTATCCTTTGTAAGGATTTGTGCAACACCTTTGTTCTCAGAAGTTATTTGCGAAAGTCGTCCCTGTAGTGGATTCAGAGGCGGCAATGGTTGTGCATTTTCTTTCTTTTAGAATTGCTCCAAATTTAGTTCCTTCTAAGCGTCAAAGACTCAGCTTATTTGAAGTCTTGCAGGTGAAGAGGATGCGCTTTTGGCTCAGGAAAAGCAAGCAGCAGCTTAGAACAGCAGACTACCTGCTTTGTCTGTGCTGAGAAGACAACAATCAGCTACCTCAGCGTCCTCTGCAACCTGAACAAGTCAGTTTTTACCTCCTACTTGCATAACCGTGGCAGCTGACGAAAAAGTTGAGGGATGTAAGGTGGTGGCAGAAACAAGCATTAGCAACAAGGCAGTGAGTCCATTTCTACTACTGGCTATCTCCCACAAAAATAGAAGAGGCAGCAAGCTCAGTCCTTTCCGAGCAGCATGCTTTGTATAGGAAAGTAGCTGGCAGCAGGAATGTAGCTGGATGCAGGAAGAAGACAGAGAGGATAGAGGAACCTGTAATCACAAATTATATCAATTTTTTTTTTTCCTGTTGCAGCAACGTTTATCATTGCCAACCAAACAGGAGGAGAAAGTTATTATTACAAATCCTAATGTATTAATTAACAATAATGCACCACTTCTGTGTTTTTTGTTTGTTAACCTTTTTAAGAACAACAACAACAAAGTGTTTATTGTCATGCAAGATAATGATTGCTTTGCAAGAGATTTCTAGAAATTTCCAGTCTTTTATGTCTGTTTCAGGCATTATGTAAGTACATCTCCAATTATACTATCACTGGTGTTCTTTACTTTCTTGTTATTCTCTTTAGAAGTAAGCCTGTATCAGCATATTTTCTTGTAAATGGTGCTGCTTCAGTTTTCTTGTTCCTGGTGAGATCAGGAGCCTCAGGTGGGTCGAGGGTTTGAACACATAAGGGTTAAATAGGCTAGCTTTGAAAACTAGGGAAGGAGAACAACATCTCAACATTTCATGGTCAGCTGTGCAAACACAGAGAAAGGAACAATACAAAATTAATGGCTTTGACCGGTTTGAATGCACCGTAGAAAGGTCAGAACAAGAAAGACGTTGAGATCTTCATGAGGAAGACTTCTGACTTCACTCCCACAACCACCAGAGGGAGACCCCTACTATGGACAACGCATGTGCCAGTGGAGAGGCAGTATGTAAACAAATTTCTGGAAGGATAATGAATATGTAGATGGCTTCCAAGAATTCTGCTCAGTATGTATGGCCTTGGCTTACAAATCTATGATGCTTTTGCTTGCTGGTGTGCAAGTTTGGTGGAGTGATCCCCCTTGCCCTCGACCCTCGCCCAATCACTGAATAAAGCATACCTGCTTTATAACCTAACTCTGGGTTATAGAATCTGATTCCGGACATCACTGGGGCTCTCTTAAACAATAGCCAGTACTAGTTTCCACTTGTCTTTTAAGTGTGATCTTCTTTTGTTACAGTGGGGACAGTCGCTTGACCACTCTTGCTCAGACCACTTCTACCTACCCACTCATAAACTTGTCTTCTTCCTTGCTAATTGGTCATAGTGGATCCAGTCTAAACAGAGTTTCAGAAACACAAAGCAAAATATGGTGTTTCTGTGTTTTTTTAAATCCTTCTTACTGAGTTAACCATGAAGCATAATTACGTACCTGTGCTGCTTGGCTTCATACAACAAACTGTAGCATGTAGCATTAAATACTGCTATCATACATGAACTGAAACTTCAGCATACATTTAGACCGCATCCATACTTATTCATAAAATATGAGTTGCATCTGTGAGCAGACAGACTTCAGGCTCCTTCTACCTGATAATTTGGTCACAACACTAAGTCCAGTGAAAAGGCTGATGGCAATAGAGGCACAAGGTGTACAGCCATAGTACTTAATGTTATCATGAGCGTTTATCAGAATGAATGGTGGCAATACTGTGGGGCGGGTACACATCCGTGATATCCCTACGAAAATCCATTTATTTTGCTAAATAGGATGTAAAACAAAAGGCCAGTAAGTAATACAGATAACTATTAATGAAATTGTGGACATTGTTGACAACATAATAATGACATATCTATGCAATTTTGTCCTCTTAGATACAAACAGCAGGTCTGTGACTACGGAATTGAACTACAGCTCATCAGCTTCCCTGGAGCAGAATCACTGAAAACTTCTAACCAGAGATGATATATTAAACCATTTTATTTTAACTGGAATTAGCAAGTTCCCAAGACTTAGTTCTCTGTTTGACAAACATTTCTCCAATACAACTCCACTGTTGCCTGATGGTCTGTTTTCACTGATACTTTCATGTTGTAGGTTGAACAACCGAAAAATGAGGTTTTATACTTAACTTTTCCTAACTATTAGCATGTCAAGATTTTGTGGCCTCCTTCTTTGTAGTATCTTGCAGTAATAGTTTTCAGGTGTTTTCATGTCCTTTAAAAGTCTTTATGACCTTGATAACTACCTCAGATAACAAACAATAACTGAATCTTTTCCTCATTTTGGGAATGGCCTCCCATTTACAGTTGTTATGTTATTACTCTTAGGAGATTGTTCTGTGCACATTTTAGAGGAAAAAAAAGTCCTCATTAAAGCCATTTGACAGAGAAGTTCTAGGTATTTTTAGGAAGTGGTTGAATTATCAGAAATTCAGAAGAGCTGACTAAAACTGCATCGGTTTTATACAGCATATGGAAAGTGAAAGAAGGAAAATCCTTTCTGCTTCTTGACAGTTTTTAACAGTGTTTGAAAACTATGGGTAACTAGCTTGTCACCAGAACTTAAATCCTGAGTATCTTTGTCAGAAATGAGTTATTTTCAGGTTTCTCAGTATGAGTATCCAGCTCTGTTCCTTTATTCACACATGAAGGAACAATTACATAAATAAATAAATAAAGCTTTAAAAGATTGAATTTGTTGTTGTTGTTTCCATTAAAATATAGTTTGTATGACACTCTGTCTTAGGAACAAAGCATGAGGCTATGTTTGAGATGGTTAGAAGTTTTCAGACTTGTAGAGGCTTTGAAGTCTTTTTATAAATGAAGCAGGACAATAAGTTCATGTTTTGAATGCGGTGACGTTCTCCCACATTCTACCTGGTGGTTAAAGAGTGCCTGGAAAGAGATGTAGGGTTCTGACTCATAGGCATTGCAGCACACTTCTGCAGCAGTTAAAGACATTACAAACACACAGACTGTTCCGCCTTCTGCCAGCCATGACAATGGAGTGTCCCACACACCACGATGTGCACTCTCTTCATTAGATTTTATTTCCAGTTCAACAAAAGAGCAGGGTGACTTCGTGAAATGAGCAGTGACAGTATCTTTTTGCCTTCCTCAGTTTCTCTTTTTCAGGCAACATTACTCTTTAGTGTACTCATAAAGCAATATTTTTTACCATTTACCTTTGAAACACGCGTCTATTCATTTTTGAAACTTCTCTATACACATTCAGTTCCATGCCATACCTCCTCAGCTGGGAACTTATTTAAGCCCATCAGCAGGTGGCCAGATGCCTAACCAATCCTCAGAACAAGCTCCTCTTCCACATCTTTGCAAGACCAGTGCAAAATCCTGTTCTACATCCCCATAGATCCACAGAGCCCCATGGTAGAATTCACCGCTTTACAGCTTTGGCTCAAAAGCAGTGCCATATCCACACCTTAGCTATAATGGTTGACACTAGAATAGCAGAGTCCAGCCTCTGCCAGTACCTTATGAACACCTTAAGAACAAAGTAGACAAGCCTCAAGAACATGCTGTTTTCTCCTGACTCCACCACACCAAGGGTTGGCAGTACGGCTGATGGGAGTGGGAAAGAAAGATTGCCAATAAGTTAGTGTAGTATTAAAACATTTTGTGTGAATCAAATAGAATTTGTGTCTGAGCTGTGCTACACAACAGCTGTCATAAGAAGAGTAGTATTTGTACAATCAGGAGAGCTTAGTAGTTTCTCATAGGAGGTATCTAGCAAAGCTGTAAGTACCATCTTCGCTGCTGAGTCTCACCTATGGTCAGTCTTTTCAATATTTGTATACCATTTCAGGAATTAATAAATATAGTGTTTTCCAAAGTATGAAGACAGTATGTAGGCTACAGCTGTCTTGAGAACTAACTGCACAGATTAATGTCCTTAGCTATCCTGGTTTATAACGTAATGTTTGTTGCATAAGACAAACTGGACAGTAAAAATACCCTACCTTGAAGCTTCCAAGCACATCATAATGACTTATGCAAGTAAGTGACTCAAGAAGATTAAAATATCTTGCAATAAAACAGTGCTCCACAAATTTGAGTCTAGCAAACTTACAGGACACTGAAGAGGATTGCTAAGGGTGAACAGGCTCTACTTCATAGAGAAAGCAAGAAAGTGCAGCAACAAGCACAAAAACCCAACACGATAAGTTACGAGAATTTAGCTGTGATATATTAGGAACAAGTATACAGTTGATCAACTCATTAAGAACTCTAAAAACGGCACACAGATCTTTTTATCATAGAGATATCTCTGACTTGTGTAAAATATATGGATTTAAAGGTTTAACTGATTTACTAATCACTTCTTTGAATTACTATTGTGGACAGATGTCCCTTTCTAGATTCAGCTATTTTCATAGAGTCAGAATATTTTGAGCTGGAAGGGACTCACAAGGATCAACTACAATCTGCCTCCACCCAGGATCACCCAAAATTCAAACCATGTGTCTGATGCCGTTGTCCAAACAATTCCTGAGTCCCAGCAGCTTGGGTCCATCTGATCACTGTTCTGGTGAGCCCGTGTCAGTGCTTGACTGCCTTCTTACTGAATAACCTTTTTCTAATCACAAAATCACATAATTATAGGGGTTGGACGGAACCTCTGGAAATCACCTACACCAAACACTGATAAAGGTTTCCCAGAGAAGGTTGCACAGGAAAGATCTTTAATAATCTCCAGAGAAGGAGATTCCTCAACCTGAACCCTCCCCTGGTGCAGCTCCATGCCATTCCCTCAGATTCTGTCACTGTTAACACAGAGCTGGGTTTCCTGTGTGGAGCTGCAGCTGCCATGAGGCCTTCCCTCAGCCTGCTCAGCTCTGGGCTGAGAACACTCAGGGACCTCAGTTGCTCCTCATACATCTTGCCCTCCAGATACTTCGCAACGTTCATAACCTTCCTTAGGACACTCTCTAATAGCTTTATGTCTTTATGTTTTCATCTAAGGATGCCCTGTATAGTCCCATGGTGAATGACTTATTTTGACTTTAACATCAACTCAGTGAAGATAAACAGCCAACTATTCTTACAGCCTACCCAGAGTACGAACATTAAATTAGGGAAGTCTGGACATTGATGATGCCAGTATATTTTAGCTGAAATCGAGCTCTATAACTTAAATCACATACCCTCATTACCAAACAGCCATATTTCATTTTCATGCATCTGATATCGTAGAATGGTTTGGGTTGGGCTTTCAAGATGAACTAGTTTCAAAACTCGTGCCATGGGTGCGGACACTTCCCACTAGATCAGGCTGTCCAGGGGCCCATCCAACCCGGGCCCGAGCACCTCCAAAAACTGAGTGTCCACAGCTTCTCTGGGCAATTTGGTCCAGTACCTCACCACCCTCACTGTGAAGAATTTCTTGCTTACATCAAATCTACATGTACCCTATTTTCGATTAAAGCCTTCATCTCTTGTTCTATCGCTACGTGCGATAGAACAAGTAAAGTCCCTCTCCATCTTTGTTTTGGGCCAACATTTGTTATTGGAAGATCGATGTTCGCTGAATGTTTCTGGAGACCAACGAGTGGATGTTAGCACAGTCAAATCATGGGTGGTGTGTTTCAGCAGCCGTGGAAAGTGACAGTGGGTCTCCTCTCCTGGTACAGATTTTTGTAAGCACAGCATGCAGGCTCTTGATTATTGCTATTGAAAATGCATAGCTAATGGTTGTGAACTATGTTGAAAAATAGAGTTTTGTAACTGAAAATCTGCACTATCAAATAGTGTTATTGTGCTCTTTGTATCTGTCTTAGTTTCCATGGCAATAAATAAGTGGTATTACTTTCAGAGCAATCAATGCATGTAATAGTGACTTATCCAGAATTTATGTGCAAGTCACCCTTTCAAAAGGCCATTGCCTAAACTCATTTCTTACCCATATTGGTACTGTGAAGTAGAACAGAACCTGTAATAAATGAAAAGTGACATAGTCCTCCATATTTTCTTTTTACTTTAATTAAATAGAATCACCAAAGTATTCATAATCACACAGTAGGTTTATTTTTTCCAGTACAATACATTCACAGCCTTTGCTGCTTACATGATAAGTATTCTACAGTGTTAATTTTCCTTATGTGCTCCCACACTGCACTGCAATTTGCACAATTCTAGAAGTGGGAACACTAGAATAAGCCAATCAGCATAGATTTCACTACTTTCTCGTGTACTCAGAGACAAGCACCAGCTTGTCAATTCAATAAAATCAAGTACAAAGTAAAACTCTTGCAAAATCATGAACACAAAGCTTGGACTACCTGGGTAGGAAGCAAAATATTAACCTCCAGAAGAAGCAAGGAAATAAGCAGCAACAACACCGTTTGCCCCTGCTTTTCCTTAGAATAAGGAAGAAAATGAAAAAACAGAATTGGGTAGACCATAAAACAAACACAAATGTAATGCCACTCACACAGACAAACCAATTGTTTTGGAATGCACTCATAAGCACTCCTTAGACAAAGGAAATAATTATTCTCCTCTATTTATTCCCCGCTATTTAGCTTTGTGAAGATCTCAGCTCAGTATTGTCTTTTGGACATCACATTCACATAAACACACCTTGAGAGCTTAAAGCAAATGAAGATACTTCAAAAGACACTCTCTCTTTTAAACCTATTACGAAAGTTGAGGAAAATTTGTTATCTTGAGGGGAAAAAGAAAAAGACTAAGGGAAAATGGTCAGAAGTACCAAGCACATTCAAGGAAGTTATTTTAGAATTGAAATTATAAATTAAACAACTATTACCTCTTCCCCGGGAGAAAGAAGAATTCTAGCCAAATCTAATTAATTGCTTGGTTGCCAATTGTATCAGGCCAGGATGTGCCATTCTAGTGGAATCTGTCACACTCACCCATATTGCATACCACAGATCAATACCCAGGTAGGTAGAATATCCTTCCAAGATTCATGCGCTTCAGTAATAAAAAGCACTGTCTCCAATACACAGCGGACAGGACATGAGAAGACTTTTGCAGAGAGTACAAGTAGAAGAAGCACTCTCCAGGGTTTCTTATATTAATGATTTACTTAATCATCACAGGGTTTTCTTTGACTCCCTAGCAGAAGGGAGAAGGGGGGTGAGGAGGGAGTGAAGGAAAAAAGGGCTGATGCTTCTTTTTGGGGTAAGCCAGACACATGAACTATCTTGATGTGTGGCATCAGACATTCCCACCTTATTGCAGCAAACACATGGAGGCCAGTCTGAGATCCCCAGATGATGATGACCTAAATGACCCCACCATATGGCAAGAAATATCTCACCTTCACCCCATTTTCACCTTTCAAAACTTCCATTAAAGTTCAAGCACTTAAATAGGCCTTTTCTCTTTGCTTTTTGAGGTGAATACTCTACCAAAACAGGAATCAACACTATCAGAAATTATCAGACATCTATTTCCTTAAGGCAAGTCTTCACTTTGCTCACTTAAGGCTTCCTTGGATACGTTAAAAAAATAATAATCTGTTGTTGTTGTTAATTGCATGGAAACCTGAGCACGAAGACATCTTCATGGAAATGTCATAGCTTTAACTCATTTTCACTGTCCACCTAACCTCAGCAGCTGGACTTTGCTGAAGACTGAGACACTAAAACAAAGAAACGAGCATGCAAGCCCCTAATTTCTGCCATTGCAATAGCTGTAACTTCTGGCAGAGAACTATCAGCACAAAGAGCTGCAACTGTAAATGCAGCCCCCTGATGACAATGATTTGCCCTCACATTTTTAAGTTTTGCTAAGCTAGATGAATTAATCCACGGGAAACTAATTTATATTTTTATATTTGCTATTCATGAAGCTTCTGCCACTCGAGTCTCATGTACCAAACTGTTATTGATCCTATCAATTTCACTAAGTGTCTTTAGATCAGTTGAATATCCTTTCCTTGATCCTGACAAAAATATAAATCCAACCTCTCAATCAGGTTACAAATAGATTAATTCATACTTTACGAAAGACCAAATGAAAAAAGTTTGCCATTAACAGCATACCCACTCATCTGAAGTTCTGTTGTCCCAAGCAGGGGCAGGACAATTGGCTGCCAGTGCCCTCCTAAAATAAAGATAATTGTTAACTAAACATATGCACATTTACCTAAAAGCCTAACGAACAGATTTTGTCTGGAAGACTCATTTTACATTCCTTCCTTTTCCTCTGTATCCTTTCTTGCAACCAACCAACCAAACAAAAAACCAAACAACCAACCCCACAAAAACTGGCTCGAGCTGGTTTGTAATGGTTTGAATACTGCCAAGTCAAAGAGCTGGAGCACTGTCCTGCACAGCACAGAAGCTTCCCCTCCATTGCTTGGGGTTTGCTTTCTCTTTCGGATGCACGGAAAGAGCGCAGGGCCTGCAGAGGGACTCTGGGAATAGATAAAAACAAACATCCAAAGAATCTGCCCACCAAATACCTGCTTAGAGTTATGGTATGATAAAAATGAAAAGACAAGAGGAAGAGTCCTTGCATCTGTGTTAGAATCAATTCCCAAGAACGCAAACTATATTCTTTTCATCCCAAGACGCTGGATTGCAACTTACAAAGTGAAGTTTAAACTTAAGTCCCACATCACTCGTGGATCACAGTTTTAAGTAGCAATAGCGGATACGTGTATACACAGATTTGAAAGTGTTTCCATTTCTATCATTTTGTCCCTTCCTCGATGTTGCCCACAAAAACAAGGACGAACTGAGAGCAGTACCTTCCCTAGTTGTTATACTGGACACTCGGTGCTGCTCGGCGCTACCACTGATTGTCTGACAGTTATTTATCGGCATTTTGGCTGTGATTTGAACAACAATCAAGACAAAACTAATGATCGAGCGGTGACACCTCGGGAAACACAGTAACAGTCGTTAGAACTGCATCACTGGGTTATAGGTACATATAGCGGGTGGTTACCGCTCGCATTCCAGCAGCAGTAAAGGTACAAAGCAGCCACAGAACAACACCTGCCGGTGCTCCGGGTCCTTACACCCGGTCGCTAACTCCAGCAGCGCAGCGTCACGTTAAACGCGGGCGACTGAGGGGAGCGGGAGGCTTTCCTTCACCTGAAACTTGACCTCTCTCAAAGCGTGCAGCCCGCAGTAGGACAGGCATACCACCTGCAGAGCGGCAGGGCTCCTTCCTCGTGACGGGGTTAGGACGGCGCGTATCGCTGCGCTCTGCCTGCCGGCGCGTTTGTGTGTGAGCAGCCCGTGACGGCCTGTTCCGAGCGCGGCCCCGCGGCGCCGTTACATAAACAGCGGTACCTTCCGCAAACAGCGCCGACGACGCGCCGCCTCCCGTGGGTACGCGGCTGGGCACGGATAAAACCCCTCCGGCCTCGGGAGCGGGCAGCGTGCCGAGAGTGGGGACGAGGAGCAGCACGGTGGCGCCATTTACCCGCCCGCACCGCGCCGTCACCGATCCGCCGCCGCTCCTCGCGGCCTCCCTGCAGCACGGGGCTCCGGCGGGGTGCGGCGCCGCGGCTGGACGGGGGGCGGCTGCCCGCCCGCCCCAAACGTTCTTGGCCGTCTCCTGGCCACGCCACGGCCGCGAAGTTTCGGTAACGCCTTTCCGCGAGCCTTTTTGTTTGTGTGCGTGCCCCTTTCCGCGGGCAGGTGTCCCGCCGCGCACACGGCCAGGTGCGGGAGGCCCCGCCGCCCTCCGCCCGGCTCCTCCCTGCTCCGCCTCGCGGCGGCGGGCCGGCCCAGGCAGGCCGTGGGGCAGCGTCGCGCTTCCAGCACCTTCTCCACCTATCCCCGCGCCGCCCGCCGGCGCCTCCTCACGGAGGTGGCCCCAGATCCGCGCTCCGCTCCGCGCGGGCGGGCCGGGAGGCGGCGCGGCCGAGCTTCGGCGGCGGCTCGGCGGTGGCGGGCAGAGCCGGGCGCATACCGCACCCCCCGCCCCACGGCCTCCCAACTGAGCGACGTGCGGCGAAAGCCAATAGGAACGCCGGTTCCGCGCTGGGGGGCGGGCAGTCCCCGCCGGCGGGCCAATGGGAACAGCGCTTCCTGAGCAGCGGCGGCGTCGGCGCGGGGAGGTGGCGGAGGGGGCCGTGGGCGGGGCCGGAGTTTGGGAAGCGGAGGGAATGGCTGTCACCGGTGAAGTCATGCTCGGCGCCTAGCCTCTCTCCGTCCCCGCTCCGCTGCTCGCCCAGAGGCAGCGGCGCGACACCCGGCGCGGCGCTCCGCCCGAGCGGAAGGTAAACGCGCCTCGCCCCGCGGGGCCCCGCGCCGTCAGCTCCGCACCGCCGCCCCGCGCGCTCCCGGAGCGCAGCCCCGGCCGCCCCCCGCCCGGTACGCCCCGGTGTACGCACCGCGAGCGCGGCGCAGGGAGAAGAAAGTTTGGATGCGGTGTCGGGGGAATAACCCTCTCGCGCACAACTGGCGGGGGAAGGGGACAGCGACCGCCCGCGAGCGGCGTTCGGCCGCGGTTTTTCGCTCCGTCCGCAGCGGCGGGGACGGAATCGGAGCGGGGAGCAGCGCCCGGGGCCGCCCGCCCCTGCCCCGCCGCGGCTGCGTGGCCCGGGGAAGTTGGGGCGTCCTGCGGCTGAGCGCGGTGCGGGGCTGTCCCCGGGGCGCTGCTGGCACCGGGAGGCCGCGGGCTGGGCGGCTGTCACGGCGCGGGCGGGAGGGAGACAGGGAGGGAGGCAGGGAGGGCCGCGGCCCCGCGCGGGGCTTCCGCTGCCTCCGGTCCGCTCCCCGCGCGCACCGCGCCTGCCCGGCCCCCGCCCCGCAGAGCGGCACACAAACATGTACACACATACGCTCGCACACAGACACACACAACGTGCGGTTTGGCGATCGCCTTTCCAGGCGAAAAGCATTTTATTTCCGGTGTGCGCGGAAATTTATTTTTTTTTTTAATTATTCGGTCGGACCCGGCTCCTGCCCCAGCCGCCCGTACGGGACGCGGCGCCGCGCGGCACCGTGCCGCGCCGACCGGAGCTCGGCACCTGGAAAAGTTCTCTCTTTGCCGGGGCGGGGAAGGGCAGAGGACGGCGGCGGAGGATCGGGAAGCGGCCCCTCCGCGCACGAACACGTTCGGTGGCAGTGACATGGTGGCGGGGGCGCGGGGCGGCGGGGCGCCGGGCCGGGCTGTGCCCTGAGGCGCGCCCCGGGGTGAGCCCGCCCGCCTCAGTTGCCGCCGAGCCGCGCCGCGGTACGGAGTCGCACGGCCCGGCCGGGTGGAGGGAGGGAGCGGAGCCGCGTCTCTCTGCGCTGCGGAGCCTCTGGGCCGCGGCGAAAACTTTCCAGAAAGGCCGGAGGGGCGCGCGGGGCCCGGCGGGGTGCAGCCCGCCGCCTAGCCGAGGCCTACGTTCCTCGGCCGGGCCGGAAGCCGCGCGGCGCTGCCGAGGCTCTGCCCTGCCCCGCGCGGGCGGCGCGTAACGGTCCCGCGGACGCCGTCCGGGAGCCCACGCGCGGGGCCGGACCCGGCGGCGAGGAGCGGAGCGGACGGGCTTCGGGTTGTGCCTGCTCCCCCCTACCCCCGCCCCAAATTTGTCGCGGTGGAATGGCAGTCTTCGCCCAGCTGGGAAAGTTACGGTCCTTCACGCTGCGGCCGAAGTTACCGTTAAATGTTTTGTTTTTTTTCTTTTCCCCCCTTCTCCCATCTGCGTAGCGCGCATCGTTATTAAGCACATAGCGTCGTTCCGTGTCGGTTGGTGTGGCCGCGCGGTTCGCCGCGGCATCGGCTATTCGCGACACGCAGCCTCGCCGAACTTCGGTGAACACCGCTCTTTTTGTCTTTCCGCGAGTACTCTGGGTAAGTAAATAACCGAAGAAAGGGAACGGTAAAACGCGGCTGGTTTCCGCTCATTTATTTATTCAATTCATTTTTATTTTTACCGCTGGAAGTAGTGTGCGCGCTTTCTGCAGAAAGTGACGTAGGACCCAGTGACACCGCGCTGTGCCATTTGCAATCTCTTTTGTTTTGTTTCCAGTTTGTTCGTGTCATTTAACGTTGCCCGCAGCCTCTGCGGCCCAGGCAAACACCCGTTTCGGAGCCGAGTTCCCTCAGTAGTGCACCAGTCCGAGGTGGGGCCGTCGCTGCCGTGTGAGCCGGGCATTGTTATGCAAATCGAGGCACACTTTCTCTTCGGGAGCCTAATTGCCCCCTTACTGTCTTTGACTTTGTTTCTTTTGTCCTCTTGTGATTCTGTGAGAAAAATGGTGTGGGAGAGCGGTAGCGGTGAGGACAGGGTTGTGTCAGCAACAGAAGGAGAGAGCGAGTAATGAGCATTTTAAAATACATCCTGAGTTGGGTGTATCACACAGAACGCGTGAACGTGACAGAGGTGAGGTTAAAGCTTCATTAAATACGACGTTTCTCTCACGAGTTATGTCTCAGCTTCAGGATTGGTGTTTCTGTGGTGTTTCATAGAACATACGCGGCAGAAGTGTGTGTTCAAAGCAGTCTCAGATCTTTTCTTTTGTTCATTTCTGAAGTGGTCTGTGAGCATTTCTTGTGAAGTTTGAAAAACGCTTTGACCAACGCCTGAGGCTTGAAGTTGACAAGGGGAAAAAGTGCTCCAGCTAACGCTCGTATGAAATATATTCTTGGCAAAGGTGTATATGAAATTAACATTTCTAGATATATTTTCTCAGTTCTTTTGTTGATCTTTGAAGTTAAGGTCACAGTGTGCGTGGTAGCAACTTTAAACATGCCTGCACTTCTTCCATCAGTGTTCGTGGCCCGGACTATCAGTGTTGCTGTGAGCTAGCAATCCTTAGCCAAAGAAGACTTAATTCTTTAAATAAATCAGGACATCTTTGCAGATCCCTTGTTAAAATGCTTTTGTGTGTGTGTGTGTTCTCTCTGTCTGAAGTGTTTCTTGTTCACGCACCTCTTTTGTATCTGTTTTATTTTTCAGTTGTTCATTTGATCCTCCAGTGGAATGAGAAGTACAATGTTATGGCATTAAGATCGCTTGTTGTGAAAATGGCAGCAGGGAACAGCTTATGTCTTATTTGCAAGCTATAAAATCAGGAAGGATGATTTGGAGAAAGAAGCAAGGCTTTCTTTAAATGCAACTCTGGTAGTTTGCTGGTATAGCAGGATAAGACTGAGACCGAAAATTGCTTTATTTTTTTTTTTCAAACATTTAAAGTCTACTCTTCTTGTGAGTGAACGTTTTGCTCTGTGTGTGTCCCCTCGCATTACTGTGGGGTTGCAGCACCTTGGTGAATCATTTAGAGCCAGGATCTCTAGGGCAAATGGTAAGAATGCTTCTTGTAATGAAAATGATGCCTTTGCCTCATCTTTGTTGATACTTTATTTTAAATAACTTGCAGTACGAAACAGCGTTCTTCCTTCTTTTCTTCCCAATCTAAGTAGAGACCTGTAATGAATTCCTTTCCCTCTGTCTACCTCTAATCGTGGCTTCTGTTTTTCAGAGTCTGACACGAACATGATGTTCACTAATTGTCATTAAGACTTGTAGAAAAGGTCACTGTATGGAAACTTAATCTGTAATCAATCAGTGCTGTCATGAGTCAGTTTGCTGTGCCCTGGATGTACAATAAAACCTATGTGTGCAGCAGACATGGTTTTGATCTTGGGCATTGACAGGTTTGTTTGCGGTGACCACGGCTATGGGGTTAAAAGGCAGTTCCCTGAACTTCCAACTGTAGCGCCTGCCCTCCTTTTCTCTTGAAGGCTGTTGCCTTCTGTAGCAAATCCAATGGAAAGGGTCACGTCTGTCCTTTGGCCTCTTCACTGAAGTCTGGTGACACAGCTTAACCTAACTTCTACGAACTCTGGCTTAGGATGACTTCTGTGGGGCTGGCTAGTTATGTTCAGCCCCAGCTGGTAGGTGGTCATTTCTTGGCGCTGTTTTAATGTTTTGGGATAATTACTCTGTGAGTTTTAAGTAGTTTGAGAAGTTTCTTTGTGGAGAACTGAAGCAGCTATGCAGTAGGAATAGGAATTTCTTCAACAGGATGCAGACAGCCTCTGGTAGGCAGCTAGACAATCAGCTAAGACAGTGTCCAGGGATTTTTATCTCTGACAGAAGTATCTGGATAAGCAATTACATTGCGGTATTTCTGATTCTGTGGTTTGTAGTCCAGGCTACAAGTTCCCTTCCAGAAGATTTTGAAGTTGCAGAGAAGTTATGTATCTGAATACGCAAAGGCAGAATATCTCAGCTGTTACTGTGTTTGGCTTCTCCTGCGTGAACAGAATAATTCTGGTTTATTTTAGCTGAAGATGTGAGTCTTCCGCTTTACTGATTTTACACTGTTTCACGTACACCTACTGTTTACTGATTGATTCATTGATGGAACAACAGTAGTTAAGTCCTCATAAATGTCACTGCATAGTGTCCAGTGGTGTTGTAAAACACATGATGCTGATTTGCTTCTAAAGACTACGAGTTATTTATTTTAAATGTAACGAGCTTCTGTCTTTGTGAATCACTTCTTAAAGTTTGAACATCTTCATTTGATTACAGTTAGTGGGTGAGGCAAATACTGTGAGCCATTAGCAGTATTGATTCTGATTTTGCTTGGTAGTATTTTAAAGATAACTCCAACTTGTTATGCAGTGTATTTCAGTTTTGCAGTGTATGTTTTTTTAAGCCAGCTTTGTGATGTGACTTGTTTTTGGAGATGTCTGAGGAGAAGTGGACTGTAATAGTTTTTCTGTGGAGTTACAGGGAGAGTGCTTTGCAGCATCTGTGTGGCTATTGCTTGGGTCCATGTTCCCCTTTTGTTGTATGTAACTGGCACAGTTTCCTTGCTTTTCACTACCTGTCCAACACAGGGGATCCAATTGAAAATATAACAACTGAAATTCAGTTTAGGCTGAGTCAATCACAGACAGGCAGAAGTTGGATTGTATGGTAAGGGAAACAACTAGAAGAATTATAAATACTTACTGCTCCATCTGTTCCTAGATGCAGCATAACTGTTCTGTGCCAAAGCAGTCTATAACCTCTGGATCTTTCTGGTTGTCCAGCTGGTCTTGAATTCCTAAGTAGTGCTGGTGGTTTACTGCCCACTGTGGTTTAGTTTCAAATCCATGCCTTTGTTCACTTCGGATTTGTATCAGGTTTATAGTGAAGTGTATATAATGTGCTTAAATGCTCTGTGTTCTGAAAGGCTGAGTTAATGTACGATGAAAGAGCTGTATTTACAAAATCTTCTAGGTGTGAAAACATACACGCTTAGCTAACATTCTCTTTTAGCATACTCACATTCTTTATAATGCAGATACTGTCCTAGATTGTTTGTTCTAGAAAGAGTGGAGCAAAGGGCATGAGTATCGCTCTTCAGTTCTTAGTGTTGTGTCTCTTGTTGTATTTCTGTTTTTCTAATGCTACCTTGACAGCGATGGATTTTTTGCTTGTCTGCCTGGGCTCTCATTAGTTCAGAAAAGGTGTGAGAAATGCCCTGGGACCAGTAAGAATGGTAGGATTCACAGACAGTGAATTAAAACCCCTCTTGTTCTCTTAACAGGGGCTAAAGAAATTAGGAGATTTTGTTTTCAGTTTATAGTCTGCCGAGACTTCAGTGTGGGGGAAAGTGGGGAACAAGATGTCACACCTTGCTGTGCAAATATGGGAAAAAAGGATATGTCCTTTTACAAGGGCTGCTCTGAAGGTAATGCCTCCTATTTTGCTGTGTTGGCCCAGGACATCAGGAACTGTTGGTGGTGGGATGGCAGTGAAGGTAAAACCTTCCCAGCAATATTCCATTGCATTTTTTTGCTGTGTGACAGATGGAAGTAGAGGGGCAGTCTGGCAAATATAGTGTCTGATAGGAAAGTGTGGATGAAGTAAAAGTGTGCCACTGAATTCCTCCATGCAGAAAAAAAAGACGACCATTGACATTCATTGACACTTGCAGAACGTTTGTGAAGACCAAACTGTGTGGGTGAGCACAGTGAGGCATTGGGTGGTGTGTTTCAGCTGTGGCGACAGAAAGAATTCTGTATGCAAAGTAATCTGGACCTACTGAACCAGGATGAGTCTGAAGGTGACAGTTTCCTGGATCACATCATTACCAGCAGCAAAACGTGGTATCACCACTATGATCTGGAGTCAGAACAGCAGACCATGGAGTGGAGGTGTGTGAATACCTCATCAAAGAAAAAATTCAACATGCAGCTCCCAGTGGGTAAAGTGACGTGTACTGTCTTTTGAGATAGGAAAGGGATGGTCCGTCTGAATTTCCTGTTACCTGGAGAAACCATCAGCTCCGACCACTATGTCACAACGCTGCCTAAGCTGAAGGCTTGAACTTGCTGAGTGAGACTAGAGAAGAGGACATCTTTCTCTTACAATATGATAACACTGGTCCCCCTACAAGTTTGAAGACTGGAGCACGTTGCAATGGTGACAGCGGCTGTGGGTCATCTCTGCTGGTACAAATATTTGCAGGCTCTTGTTTGTGGCATGCAGGCTCTTGTTTGTGACTGGCAAAATTGCACAGCTAATGGTGGTGACTGTGTCAATTTTGTAGCTGAGAATTTTCTCTACCGGATACTGTTATTGTGCTATTTTTTGTCATTTCTGTGCAAATGAATAGGAGGCATTACTTTCAGAGCAGCCTGTGTATTTGGGATGTTCACCAAAGATATTTGGTGAGGTAGGATTCAAATAAATTTAAGAAGTGACATGAGATTACAGCTTTAAAATAGCTGTGTCTTATTGGAAGTCATGTGAATGACACTGCTTATGTTGGAAATCTGAGGGAAGTTAAAGATTGGACACTTGAGAAACTATTAGTGTCTAATACACAGGAGAGTCTGAATCAACAGCTATATCATTTGGGACAATGAGATTTTTGTTTTGTTTTTCTCTGTAACTAGCAGGAGCTAGTCATTAAAAAGGCAATCAAAACAAATGAGTTAACTCTGGCTTTGCCAGAATGTTGGTTTCAATAGAGGTACCAGAATTTACCCAAAGTTAGAACAAGGTTTTCTGGATAGAACTTGGCCATTGTTGGATCTGTTTTCTCTATCTTTTTTTTTTTTTTTTTTTTTTT
>PPHD01012372.1:5066-18085 GCA_002909625.1 Bambusicola thoracicus | reverse complement strand
CTTTCAGGATTCTTTAATGAGGAAAAATATAGTCTACAATTCAAAATCAATATTCTCTAATTTCATTCACATAGTAGACATTGCTAAATATTGTTTGGTCTCTTAAGTCAATTTTATACATATTAAGTCACTTTACCATTAACAAATTATGTCCTGAATATCTGGCTGCATATTCTTACCACATATTAAAAAATTCTTCTTAAGTTTGTGTGTCCAATATTAACTACTGCTGAGATTTTCATTGAAACTAGGTGCATTTTTGCTCAGTAGCTCATTTGGTAGATCTCAACCTACACACATTCATCTAGAAAGCTAAGTTTCAAAATTCTCATTTTGTTCTCCAAAATAAAACGCATTCCATTTTGTTGACCAATAGACTTAATTGTGGTGGATTTTACCCACCACCAAACAACATAAGCTTTCCAGCACAGAGACTAATATAGATTTGTACTAATAATATAAGCCTTCGTCACACTGTAAGTTTTTGGGAGACATCATACCTTAAATGAAGTACTAAAATGGTTTCTATTCAGATAAATCAAGGCACTAGAGACCATACTGTCTACTTGCCTGAACTGAGCAGATTCAGTAGATTCACTGTAAAAATAGTTCCCAATCAAAGAAAAAGAAAAAAGAAAAAAGAAAAAAAGTGTGATAATAAAAATAATCTATAAAAAAAATTGGAATTAGATGACTTTTTTCCCCCTTGATTCCATGACAAAAACAGGACAACACAAAACAAAAAAACAACAAAAAAAAAAAAAGGAAAAAAAAAAAGAAAAAAAAACCCCAGGAGGTTATATTAGAAGTCATGCAAAATCAGTAACGAAGTATTAAAAAATGCAGAATTATTAATATGGACACAAATTGAACTTTAGAATGTTTGGAGGCAAGGAACATGCTTTAAAATGACAAAGGCAGAGCTTACCAAAATAACTTTTCAACACCTTCTGAATAAAAGGCATGAAACTAGCTGTAATACAAACAGATACACACAAAATGTTTCATCTCATATTTAATTATCCTAAATAAAGCTTCTAATCCTAATTGGTGTAACAAAACAGACCAAAAATATCCTTTAAAATCATGACTAAATTAATGCAGCAATACATATGCACAAATCTGCAGAGACCTTTTCAGAATATGTCTGAGATCTCAGCTGCCCTATTTCAATAGTTGATGAATCAGATGACCAATAAGTATTTCTATTAGAATGTAAAGGAGGAGATCACATATCCTATTATGAAGTTCAATAACATCATTCCTCAAGGCATGAAGCGCTAAAGAGAAAGTAAAGTTTTTAATAATCAGAGGCTACAAAAAATACTTTCATGGCAACCTCATACTCCAGCACCTGAATATATTATGATCTACCCTTAGAATGCCTTTCTGAGAAAGAAAAATAGAATGAATGCTATTGAATTTAGATCATATGAAAGTAAACACAAATCCCTTCACCATGTGCTTATCCTTTACTTGCTGGCTTTAAGCTAAATGGCAGAGGAGCAGTGGGAAGTTATAACAGTAATATCCACAACAACAGAATATCAGAATCAAATTATTACTATAAATCATCTTTGCCACTTTTTTTATCCTATTAAGCACTGATATTTGTTATCCAGCAGCCCATCTTGTGGGAACAACGTATGCCAATAAACAATTAGAAAAAAATCTCTCAAGAAAGATCCTGACATGGCACAGAATCTAATATTGAATTTTAAATTTGTCATTTGCTTTTTCCTATTAAACATGTATACATATCTTTTGTTCTTAGAATAGCCTGGAACAAAAACTGAATACTGAGTTTTACTAAATTAAGTGATTAAAAAATCTGAAGGCAGCAACAATAAGTAGTACTTCTTGTGATCTACTGTAACAACTCACCATAGTACTGAAAGATAATTCCAAAGATGCTATTAATCAAATTTTATCCTAAAAATGAAGACATTATACATTTCTATGGCTGAAATTTTGACATGGGAATACTGTAGCAGCAGCATATCTCAGATTACAACAATCTCACAAGAAAAGCACTACATACTACATTCTCATCACCTACAGAAATTAGATCTTTAGATAAGAATTTAGAGACTAGTAAGAATTTAGATACTAACTTGAATTTACATTCAAGTTACTTTAGATACAAGTTATTTTAGATACTTACTTGAATTTACTAACAATTGAATTTACATTCAAGTTAGAAGTCTAAATGAAAAGTGATCCTGTACCAGAGGTTTTGAATGTTTCACCCCCTCATTCTGTTTGTTTCAGAGGTCGATTAACAGAGTATACATACACTGCAATCTTTTTCTTCTGACAAATAAGTGGCAGAGCTGTGCAATGCATTAGTTCACAAAGTTTATAAAGTCAAACTGAAGCCAAAGGAATGGCAGAACAAACTTCCTAAAACTGAGAAACTACCTGAGACATCTGTTCAGAGGAATGCTTCCTACAAGGAGATACATCATTCAACTCTTCACACCTTCTGCTCCCCACTAACCAAATTCTCCTTACATTGCCAACCTAACTCCATTTGTATAGAATCAGAAATTACTATAAAACATAAATAACTTTCACAAAGGTCTCAAAGAAATGGCTTGTGTAATCGGACTAGCTTCAGTGACTGAATGGATCTGGTATAAATGACAGGAAAGCTGTACTCAAAAAAAACTAGAATTTTACGTTACAATCAAGGAAAATGGCTCTTCAGTAACCATAAAAACAATTTCTACTAGGGATCTGTTTAATAATCCTTCACATAAACAGTATCTGAACAGTACTCTTCCATGTACCAAGACCTTTGAAGACTGAAATTTTACAGGTTTTTGTTTGCTTGTTTGTTTTTTCTGGGAATGCTAAACGCCTAGATCCATAAAGTCAACAATAATTTGAAAGTCAATACTAAGTCAATCAAGACATTCTACCATGGTGTTTTTCACTCTATAAATGTAAAAATGCACATCTCTATAAACATTGTTTGGGGGGATAAGAAAAAAAAAAGAGCAGTTTGATACACGGAATAGTTTTCAAAATGCATCTATTAAGATATATATTAAGCTGACAGTAATGTTATGACTCAGCTAGTACCTAATGTTCATTACTAAAGACATTCAAAATGTTTGCTATGTAATGTAATTGAAATAATGCAAGACTGACATTTTGCAGCTTAAAACTCCCAGTTTTGTGGGTTTGGTTTTTTTTTTTTTTCCTCTTTATCAGGCAAACTTAAAAACCTCAAGAAAGTATGGTTGTTGGAATCCTAATTAAATACAATAAAACATAAACTGTTGCTCTGACATTTAACAAAATTTCGTAGCCTTAGGGACCTAGACTTCAGCAAGAGTTTGAAATATGAATGAATTTGCAATTCCAGCAATGCTTAAACTGAGCTGAAGGTTAAAAATAAGATTTTGAGGGCAGACAACTGAAAAAATACCAGAAGGTTAAATAAAATACTAAGAGGTAGAAGCACAACAGAAGTCTGTTTGAAGAGCTGAATAATATAGAACTTAAGTAATATCGCACAAAGAATGTGCTACTAAAAATGAATGACAATGTCAAATATTTGGATGAAAAATAGACACATAATGTGGCTGTTTAAACATGTGGGAAACAGATGTAGGAAAACAGTGATAAGTACTTTCTTTTTTTCCTACTCAAGTTTCTAGCAACCAAATTTCCTGGAATAGATGCACATGTATTCTAACCACCTTAAGACAGTAAAATGGTATTTTAAAAATCAATATCAATATCAAGACAATTTTTACCATCTCACAGTGAACTAAAAACAGTAGGCAAGAATCCCTTACCATACCCCAAGATGAGCTAAATCAAACTTCAATAAGGAATTCTGTGAGTTTTGTCCTTCAAAATTATGAAATAGGTAATTGGGCTGAAGAATTTCTTCTTATGTACTTTATGGATGACTTAAACTCTTCAAAGTGCATCCAAGAAGCTTATTACCTCAGAAGCATCTTTGAATAGAACAAAGGCATTCAAAGAGCTGCTACCATCTCCCAGAACATTTAGAAAAAAAAAAAAATCAAACATGCTTTATCCTTCTGCTATCTTTTCATACTACAAAAATTGAGATGTTTATTGTTTCTAATATTTGTCTGATTTTATGAACTTCCTTCCGTACTTTTCTGCCCAAAAGTCTTAAGGAACCCATTTTGGTGGATAAACTAATCTTAATTTCCCTTTAGAGGAGTTCAGTTTACAGCTGGGCTATCTTCTCCTTCTTCTTCTCCTACTCTCTGTTCTCCCCAGAACTTTTTTGTCTCATCTCTTTCAACTAAGGCTTCATTGTCTGTTTTGAAGCTACTTCCCTGCCTTTAGTTGACAAAAATAAAGTCTTTCTCGCAATGAATTTTCCTTATTGTATTCCTTCTTTACCCTGTTTTTACTTGTCCATGAAGAAAAGATTTAATTACTTTGCTATATCAGAGTATACAGACAGGACTATCAAAATTTCTGTGATGACAAAATGGGAAAGATTATACTCCTTTTTACCATATGTGATTGGACAGAAACAGTTTATCTTATCTAGATGGCAACATATCCAAGGCTTTAATTTTTAAATGTATCATAGAAAGACGTGTTGGTGCCTAAGACTATTGCATTAGACTACTGTGATTCAAGAGTCTTCAAGGCTTGTGAGTTGAGATCAAAATTTCTGCATTTTTTAAAAGAAGTCAAAATGGGAAAAAAAACTTCACATTTATAGGCACATGTTTGGTGTTTTTGTTTTTTTTTTTTCCTGCAGAATACAACTACGAGAACAGAACACATGATTTAAAAATACAAAATATTTTGGCAGTATCCAGAATTGTTCACCATTAGTGTTCTATTGAAAAGCATGTAGAAAAGTAAGCTTATGCATCATCACACTCTCTTCTGGAGTTTTTTCTGTGAACCTAGGACACAGGTGAGCATTTCATTTATTTTTGATTGTCACTTTCCACCATGATAATCCTTGTAGATATACGACCTGTAAAATACCAGCCTAACCATGCCATTCTGCTATTTGTGTATTTGTTGATAGTACACCCCTTCCTGGAGGTGTTTAAGGCCAGGTTAGATGAGGCCCTGGGCAAACTGATCTAGTACTTGATCTAGCAGCTGGCAACCCTGAGGTACTTTCCAAGCCATAGAACCTATGATTCTATGAATTTTGCTTAGGATAGTCTGCTCACCACATAGGAAAATATTCCATCTAAATTATAGTTCAGTTCATTCTTATGATGTTTACCCAGAAGTTTTCCAATGTTTTTCCTTAATGTGTTTGAAGAGAACAAATTTTCTCAAACAACTTAAAGAAAAAAAAACATAAGAGAGAAAAATAAAAATAATTTATGATTTATAATAGAAAGAGGACTATCTGGGACACAAGCTACCCATTTTTTAATCTTCCCAATGCTAGAATAAATAACAATAACTAGAATACAAAAAGCAAGTCATGAGACATAAAAATGCCCATCTGATCTGAACTACTTTTCTGAAAATTATTAGGATTTCATAAGAATTCCAACAGAAAATATCTGTTAGGCTTTTGTGTTAGAAATCAATACAGTCACCACAAATGAATTCAATGAGAAGTGAGAAATTTTTCTTAGAGTATTACTTATCTTCCTTAATGTAACACTTTCACACAAAACATTTATCACAGTATTATATTTAAGGACCAGAGAAAAAGGGATAGAAGCACCTTATTCTATCAAAACTTTTCTTGCTTTATATTCCAGCAGTTCACTGTGATTATATTATTAGCCTGTTCCAGTTGGTGACAGCTTAAATAGCACAGCACTATTCTGACCAGTAGACAAATTGAAAAAACAACAACAAATTAAAGTGTTAATGGGGCAGTTCCATACAGAAACAGATAAAGAACTTCCATCTGCAAAATGGTGGGCAAAAATGAAAAGATATTTAGGGACTATTATTTGTTATATTTACAGTTTTCTTCCTTTACCCAAAGTAACTGATATAGCTTCAAGTTTCAAAACACATTTAAATCCCTTTGCTTATTATAACAAAAGGACTTCTGTATGTCATGCAATAAATAATTGTCCAGAACTCGGAGCTGGTAAATCTGTAAAGCACAGCACACACACACCTACTTCCTCAGGTCTGTAAACAGTGTAGTTGTATCCCACTCCAATTAGTCCTTATTTTCTTTGCAACCAGTCACAGCTTTCTAGACTTAAGAACCTAACACTTACAGATTTGTGTACTTCAGTATGAAAGCTTCTGCGTAGTCATTGAATTCTATGTTTAAGAAGGGAAAATTAACACGTCCACTGTATTACACATGAGGAAACAGACTTACAAATGTCAGAATAGCCAATGAATTTCATGTTTCCCTGACAAAACTGTCCAGAACTGAACTGCTTAAAACTACGATGAAAACCTTTTCCTAGCAATGAAAATGTAAAAATAAAATAAAATAAAACAAAATAAAATAAAAGAATAAAAAAAAGCTATTACTTCCCATCAACTTGAGTTCACTGCACAGATATACTTAGCTCACCAGATTTAGACTTCTGCTTGGCATTAGAGGAGGGGTATTTTAAATTACAGACTGTCCCTTCAAAGTACTGAAAATCTAATGTTTATCTTCATGAAATAAAAAATAGCTGTGTGGTAGGTTTTAGAGAGCTTCCATTTGAGTCACTATTTACTTAAAAGATCAATACCACAAACTAGTGGGATCTAATAAAGCTGAATGAAGTTCAGACATAAGCCTGTTAAGAAATGAAATTAAATACTTCAAAATAACAGGCACAGTATGGTAAGCTTTTAGGAAGAAACAGAACCATGTGCATTCATGTGCATTCTTACAAGCTTTTCTTTCTTCCTACATCCAAAAAGCACTCCTAGTGGTAAGAGGAATTTTCTGTGTTCTTAATTAGTAAAGGCATTACATAAATGCAAAACTTGAATGATCTAGTCTTATATTACTAATTTTCATTACTCTGCCTAACATATGTGACTGAAAAATAAAGTAAAATTCCAGGAATCCCTTAATTCTGTGAAAACCAGAGTCCCTGTTTAAGGAACCTTTAAGAGCTTGCTTTTCTACTTGCACACCATATTGCAAAGCTAATGAGAGAAATGTCCATTAAGTTAGTGTTTGTGCAAACTGAACCAAGGTAAGTTCATAGATAGCATGGTCTAGCAAAACTTTTGCTTTTCACAATGGAGGAATCGGAGCATGAACGATTATAGCTATACTGATGCATCAACAGCTAACATTTCATATTACGTTGTTTGAAAACAGTGTCTTCTAGTCCCAAGCTTGATACTGCCATTAAAAAAGCACTAATGAAAAATGTACTATAAAATTTCTGCATTTCCCCGTAAAAATTTTGAAGTGGGCTCAAGAGAAATGCTGCTCCTGTCCAGTTAGAATTGTGCTGCACCAAATATATGTATATAGAAATCACAAGACCTTGCAAAGCAACTAGTTTCTGCACAGGTTATGTAACTCACTGCTTATTTCAAGTGAGTACAATATTATCAAGCAGTAACACCCTTGGAGAAGAATACTAACTGTAATTTTATCATATGCATAGAAAAAGAATGTAAAAATATCATTTTATATAGAACTAATGATATTTATATCAATTTACAAAAGAAGACAGTTACTCTATAGAAAATGTCATGCAGCATCAGGAACATAGCTGATCAGTTCTGCCAAAGTCAAATTTTAACTTGGGTTGCAATATAGTTTTCTGAGGTGTATCAAATTCTGATGAGTGCTAAAATCACAAATGTAGAACAGAAGCATTGCTTTCTGCCCAAGATGGGCCCAAATTCCACTTAGAAGCATTAGTTTTCTTAGCAGAGGTATACCAAAATACAGGCTCACATTAATAGATGCAAAATGAAAGACGCTTTATGAAATGTGAGTCCATAAAAATGTATCAAATTCTGAGAACGCAGTTGAAAACAGTTGAAGAACATCACGTGGGCAGATTTGAATGGATCTTTATAAATAGACTAGGGAGAAAGGTAGTAACAGATGATTCAAGCAGAATAAGATTAATTCTTGTGCGTCCTTTTATAGTAGTGAGACAGACCTATGTCACTTCAGCAAACAGAAAGTCTTCAAATATCTTCTTTTATGTCATCACTATGATATGGAATAAATTTATTGCTTTCTTCCACAGTTTCTTCATTATTGCTCCCTTGGCATTTGGCTTATTATTATTTTTAATTATAATTTCATGAGCAAAAGTTTCCCTTGAACTGAGAGCTGGATGAACATCCAAAGTAAATTTATCATCAATTAATTCATTATTATCTCAGTACATACAGGAGATTTACTTCAATCTTACCTATCTGTTCTTAAAAATAAAAACAAAATAAATCTGTGCTTGTTTTCCTAATATTTTCCCTTGCAGTTGAAAAGAAGTGCTGCTCATTTTGAAGCTTTTAGGTGCCCCATAAAATATGAGAATGTTTCCCATATTTTGGAACTAATTATGATTTAATTTTCAGTTTAATTGAGTTGAGCATTTTGCATGAACCACTGAAAGTAAACCATATGAAAAATTATGTGATTCATCTCTTAATTTTCAAGGTCAAAACTCTGAGTCAGATCTGAATAATGCTGGTATTTCTAAGGTGCAGTCAAGAAGCCGTATTATACAGTGGCAGAAAAAACTTTTTAAGGTAAGTTACAGCACAAGTAGCTTTCTGTGCAAGGTCTGAGATATGTGGAAGTCTTTATTCCTGCTGGGTATAGGTCACTAATGCCAAAATTGCCACTGGATGGATGGATGAGTGGGTGAGGGCAAGCAGGAAGCAAGGAAAGAAAGGAGGAATAAAGCAGAACTTTTTGTTTCCACAGAAAGACATTGGCAATACAAAGCAAGAAAATCCTTGGAAGCACTGTTTGTCCATGTCATATCAAAGAATAGAAAAGCTAGTGTCTCTTCATTAAATTCAGTACACCACTGAACATTTGTACACAGGGATGAAAGTAACTTCTTTCTCCAAGTTGTATTGCGAAGTTGGACTCTCAGAGGCAAATTATGCCACTTCATCCTCCAAAAACTAAGACCTCTCTTAGGAAAGACGTATTTTGGTAACTTTCACAGCTGGAAAACAATGACATGTTTTTTATTTACAGAATCTTAGATACCTAAATATTTCCAGGTCCTTCCACAAGCCTCGTCAAATTTCAGCCAAGTGAACACTGGAAAGGGACAACCAAACAGCATTTTCCTCTTCCCCCAGATGTTCACAATCTAATTAACTGTGATGATTTCTGAAAGTCTCATAAAGTATATTGGGAGATGAAAGGAACACTGGATTGTATAGCTTACCTAGCTTCTCTCTCTTCAGCTACAAAAGAAATCCAGAATCACTCACTGAATTTTGGTAATAGTTGTTCTCAGTTTGCTTTGCAAGTACAGATTTCTGGTCTGAGTTATTAGAAGACAATTTTATTTCTAAGTACTCTATTGTGTCGGCTAAGCGATGCAGAAACTAATTTCACTTCTTTTAGAGTCTGTCAGGATCTACAGAACCCAGATAACACTCAGATTTTGTGAACACGAAAAATAAATCCCAGGCTTTATCACTCTCCCATCTGTAACAGCCTCAAAGGCAAATAATGCATGAAGAAAATACAAGAAGTTAATTCTAAGCCTCACAGAATTACTCCTCTCATACTTTCTTCCTCTATCCTGCTTTCTCACTCATTTTCTCTTTAAAGCTATTTTGTTGCTGTTGTTCTTTATAAACACAGCAGTAGGAAAGAAGACTTGTGGTGATAAAAAGACAGTGCTGTTGAAACTATTATTAAAACACCACAAGAAACACTGAACCAACTGTGGCATCTGAGTGGGATCAGTCTCTGTTCACAAAAAGGCTAAATTGTTACAAAAAGCATAACAAATCAGCAAAACCAATACAGAGATGTCTTAGTTCTTGGTAGGCTAGAATATGTTTGCCTAAAATGAGACTGGAAAAAAAGCATGGAAAATAATTTTAATTAACAAAACTGGTAACATTCAGATCTGGACAAATAAAGCACAAAATAAATCTAAATGTGTCTTTTGGAATAAGTTCACTTTTCATTAGATAACACTCTATAAATTATCAGACTAGAATTGAAGACAGTATGGAAATACAAAATCACAGATTTGGTCATACACAGATTTCTCAGTGGGATAGGTTGCTCCCTCAATGTGAGTGCCATTTCTCAATGAACAACAACCCAGAAATGTTCGAAACATGTCTACATTAAGCAAAGCACGTGCAGATCCTTTGTTATTTTGCTACACATGAGGAAAATTTGATGTCTGAAATTCCCTTGTTTCTTCCTACTTTTTTTCCCCCACATCGTCTTTCCCCTTTTCCTTTTCTTTTACTCCTCCCACTCTAACTAATGGAAGAAAGATTCTGGACTAATGCTATACGAGGTGAAAAAAGATTATGGGTTAGAACAGGGATGATCAGAGAAAAAAAAGTCAATTTTTAAGTGGGGAGGGAGAGTGACATATAAAGAGTATAAAAAGTGCTTCTATACCTTATTGTCCCACTGAGAAAGTCTTCACTGACCATTTTAATATTATTTCTGGATATATTTCAAACTGACAAAAGGTTATATTGTCTTACTTCTTTAGCTTTTCTCTCCCTTGAAAAGACCTGGCATTAAAATATTCTATGAAATTAACCTTCCATCAGTGAATATGAGTGGTACATGCCTTCAGTACTAGACTTTCAATATCCAGAGCACATACAAGAACTGAAAACCCTGGCAAAATAGATGAATGGTGTGACAACCACATGAGATTTGATCCTACGCACATCTGTAGAGAAACTCAACATACTTGTCTGGCAGCCTGTTCAGCACAGCAGCTGTCATCTTACAGGTCTGAAAGATCACACTTTGGAGGACAGTATAGGTCTATTTGACAGGATGTAAAAAAGTTTATCTTCATTTTTCCAGGTATTAGAAACTTGGGAGCCTTAATATCTGGTGGCTTTTTTTTTTTTTTTTTTTTTCTTTTTAAAATGCCCTAACTTCTAAGAATATTAACAACAGAGAGAATGTTCTTTGAGGAACTTTAGTTTCATATTTTGATTAGCCTCCTAATGATTCATCTTCTCCCCTCTACAACATTCATCTCCTTGGCATAAAAAGGTAGTGGAAAAAAACAAAATGAAAATGCAGATTATGGATTTACTTAGTACCAGTTCTTTTCTGGAAAGGGTATAATTCAAGATAAGTTTCTTGTGTGCTTATTCTGGGTCCAGTGCCCCAAGGGTCTTGCTTAAAATCACCTATGTCATTTCATTCACAATAGAATGTTACATATAAATTGGGATCTTAAAAATAATAACAAAAGGACAACAGGACTTCAATTCATTTGAATCAATACTTCTTAAAATCATCAACAAAGCAGGTATAGTGAAGGCTTGGAAATATGGCCTGAGAGAAGGCTAGATGACAATTTAAACAAAGAATCTTGTTAGACTTAATTTAAACAGATTCTATTAATATTCGTTGGTGTCATGAAATTGTTAATAACAAACCTAATGCATCTGTTCTTTGTGCAGTTACCTAGACTACATTTCTTGACACTACTGTTCAATAATAATCTCCATCTGCTCTGCTGTGTCTGTCATTTCTTTTGCTATAACATATTGTGACAGAGGCTTCATTTACCTAAACTTATCTTGCCAACTTGTACTTCATTAAAGAGAATCCTGCAAGCATCAGTTAAAGCTTTCTTATCTGGCCATGCATAGCTAAGCTTCATAAATCATTCTTTCACTTTCCATTTTGCAGCTTCTGGAAAGGTAACTTTATTGAATTCAGATCACTGGAATAGAGCAGTACTAAAATGTTTATTGACCAGCTTTTAGGCACTGAGATCTGCTTTGAATGCAGACAGCAATATTAGCTAAAGCTTTTGAATTTAAAAGGGATGTCACTAATATGCTTTATACATCACTATAAATACTGTTTGATGGCAGGCCACTTTAGCAAGCTGCTACTAATCTAGGAGAAACAAAATATTATTAGCATATATTTCCTCCTTTCTTGTCATCTTTTTTTTTTTTTAGTCGTAGCATCTGCAAATAAAATATTGTATATTCATAGACCAAAGACCTCAATCACAGCTCAGTAGCACAGACTGTATCTGACAAAGGAGAAGGGAATGTGCATAGGGACGTTAAACAAACCATCAGATGAGTCTGGCATTACACCAGGACAACACTCGATGCAAGTTACAACAGCTGGGAAAGTGCCAGCCCCTAGTGCAGTTCTTTCTGATCTGTAGTGCACGAGAATTAGGTGGGATTTCTGCCTCCGCTAAGGCTCCTATGTAAGAGTCATATAACAACCAGCAGCATTTATACTGTGGCCAGTATTACCTCTTGATAGGGATCGTTTGTTATTAGAATGAAAATAACGATGAGCCCATTTGCAGACAGACAGAACTATTCTCTTTTGTGTCATACACAGAAGAGACTCATGCTGTGATGGCTGATGAGCCAAATTGCAAGAGCCAAACTATCTAATAGAGTAGGAGGAAAGGAAGAGGAAACATTTTGTTTGCTAGACAAGCAAGCCTTCATCAACACAGAATGGCATAAATTCAGATCAAATTCAACTGATAGTTTTGAATGGATATTTTCTATATGAAATTGTATCTAAACTCTTCATTTTGGCAGTGTCAAAATATGTTGGCTTAACAGTCAAGACTAAACATATGTAATGATTTACAACAGTCTGGAAACCACAGAGATAAGTAGGATGCTGATGACCCATTTTCAGAACTCCAATCCACAGCAATAATTTAAACTAATATTTCACGACTTCTGTGCTCAAACCGCTGCACACCAGGGAGCCTGAGGGTAGGATTCTCCTGGTTCAGTGTACTCTAGTTTATCAAAATCCAGCATTTTGTAGCCAAGAGAGACCAGAAAGAACAAAGAACATTAAGGTAATTAAAGATACATACCTACATGTTTAGGAAAAAAAAAAAAAAAAACAA
>PPHD01012371.1:0-18085 GCA_002909625.1 Bambusicola thoracicus | reverse complement strand
GGAAGGCCACAATGAGGTCTCCCTGAAGCCTTCTGTTTTCCAAGCTAAACTTTTCCTTACCAATATTTGAATGTGATTAAATGGAGCCATGAAATGTCTACAGTTAGGATTCTTCTCTGAGATCCATGCAACACATTCCAAAAAAAAACCAACAAAAACACCACATTTGTATAGGTATCTTATTCATAGAAACATCAGGATATATTCCCTAGGAATAAATGACTAAATAACTCTGAGGATGTTTCCTTAGCTCTGATCTCACTTATGCTGCTGTAAATCGGGAATAATCTCCCCAGAATCATTAGGTTCAAGTCAGCACAAAATGGAGGCATTGGCATCCTTATCCCAAGGCCATCCTAAAGCATCCAGTGTTAAAGACTGACTACTAGGATGCCACAGAGACAGAGAAACAGCTTTCAGTGACAGAACATTCACCTTAGCAGACAGTATGGGAGGAGCACAGGAGGTTTTGTTTTACTGTAAGGAAAAAAAATGAGGGCAGTTGTTAATTTCCCTAATTTGTCAAAAGTGTTTAAGCACTTGAAATTCAAGGAAGAAAATGGAAGAAATACTGCTAAATTTTTAGGGACCAGGTACAGAAGAAATAACATTTCTTGTATATTAAAATGTAGCATTTTAATACTCTTAGTTTTCTTAAAAACAGTGACTAAGGCTGTGGAACGAAGACAATACACACAGTCTTTCTAATCCCAGCAAAATGAACCGTACGTTCCTTGGAACACTATGGGAATCTGATTATCAGAATATCCTTCACACAAATATTTTAGCCCTTATTAAAAGGCTCATTCATAGAGCTTTGGACTTCCTCATGTTCCCTTACACATGCTTGACAGTCGGTTAATGTTACCACCATTGAACATATCTACCTTTGTCAGGGGCAAATATCCCTAATAAGTCTGTGAGATCTTTAAAAAAAACATCTTAAAGATTTTTTTCTTTTTTTTTCATTTTTTCTTTTCTTTTTGTTCGTAAAGCTTTATGATTATTATTATTTGAAAAATATTTTTATTGTAGAAGTTGTATTAATTACAATTTTTAGAGCTTTTCTTCTGTATTGGAGAATACACGGATCTGCTATACAAGAATACGTAGAAAAAATGAGAATAGCATTATGATTTTCCTCCTGGGAAATATATGAGGCTTTGTCAAAGGCCACTTTTATTAGCTGAGAGTGGGTAATGCATAGCAGCCATCAGAGAGGGATAATTCGCACCGTCTGAGAAAAGCTTGGCAAAAAGTGTGGTACAAAAGTCACAGAGTCCGTGCTGTGAAGGATCAGGTTTTTATCTCTCTCAGAGGATTGAACAGGTACAAGACTCAGAAAACCCACTAAATCGCTTTTTCCAACCAAAAGAAAGGGTATTATTATTATTCTTTTAACTTATCATTTGTTATAGAGTAGAACCTAGCTATAGATAATCAGAAAACATGCTTAAATTTCAAACAGCAATAAGAAGATTTTGAATGTTTTTCCCAAATTCTTTAACTGATAAAAGGTTTAATGCCTGACTTTTGAGCTGGAAAGTACTCTACACTACTTGATATTTCTCCTTAATAAAGGGAAATACACTTTAAAGGCTTTCCTTAGCACCTTTTTGGTTTTAAAAACCTTGTCATCATAAGACAGCAAGACAGAGCATGCCAATTATCAGGTGGGTATAGCAAAGAGAAACATCTTGGGCAGTGTAATATAAATTCCTCCTTAGGACTTTCCAGCAAAAATCACATGAAGCAGATATAATGAGGACAAAACTTTACTCACTGGCATTTGCAGAAAAGGGCAGATTATGTAAAATGTCTTAAATTAAGCAGTTGGCTAAGAAAAGCAGCAAAATGCTCAGTGAACCTTAGGAAGTTTTGTAATGTAAGAAATAGGAGAAACATCCACATATTAAACAGTCCTAAAACCATCTATTATGCTTTCATTTTCAAACTACCCAAGGGAATGAAGCAAAAATCGTTGTTTGTGCCTGAAATCATTGAGGAGTTTCTGATTGATTGCAGAGCTTTTGGAGTGGGTCCAGAGAAGGGCCACTAAGATCAGAGGACTGGAGCATTTCTCCTATGGAGAAAGGTTGAGGGAACTGGGCTTGTTTAGCTTGAAGAAGAGAAGGCTCCAGGGAGACCTCACTGTGGCCTTCCTGTACTTGAAGGGAGGATATAAACAGGATGGGGAATGACTGTTTACATGGGTGGATAGTGATAGGACAAGGGGGAATGGTTTTAAACTGAGACAGAGGAGGCTTAGGTTGGATATTAGAAAGAAGTTTTTCACACAGAGGGTGGAACAGGTTGCCCAAGGAGGTTGTGGAAAGTAAATAAAATGGAAATTCACTCTCTCCTTCAATCACTGTATATAAGGAAAAAATCAGCTTAATAGAGAATGTATTGGCATAATTTTTGGTCTGCTGAAAGCAATAAGCAAGGTTGGCAATCTGTGGTCTTGCTTAGCCCAGCCATAATGAGGACATCAAAACACTTTGAGTGTAAGAAGGGGACACTTACTCTGTATTGTGTGTATCGATAGTGTGAAAAAGTTCATGCAGTTCTTCTCCACTCAGAACTCCATCAGCAAAGTATGCTTTGAATTCATCAAAGGACAGTTTTCCATCATCTGAAAAAAGAAAATAAGAAGAAAAGTGTCAGTTTCGTTTAAGGTTTTGCTCATTTAGTCCATGCAACAAAGGAGGAAGCTATTAAGAAAAAACACACACAAACTAGCTCTTCAAAGTAAATGTAGAAACTTTATATTCAAGATATGTAAATAATATGATGTTAAATGTATCAACTGTTGTACAAGAATTCTCAGTTTGACTGACAACTCTGTTAATCTTCCTCCTTCTCATCTTTCAAAAAAGATAGTTTGGATTTGTAAGTCTCTACTGCCAAACACATCAAGACAATCTTCTTGTCTTTGCCTTAATCCCATTCACAGTGTCTTCTCCCTATCCTGCCCCACACTTCCTCCTGCTTGGTCCATGTCCATGTCCTCACCTCTGCATGGAATATCAGTGGCCTCTGGGGGCAGAGAAACCTCAGGAAACTACAAAACCAATAATGTCTTGAAGGAACATGTAGGTTCAATGAAGATTTCTCCAGCTATCTATAGTTATCTATTTATTTTCCTTTTCTTCTGCTCCCTGCCTCTTAAAAGGGAGAATGAAATTCAAGTGCACAATTCAATAGCAGTAGGGCCTCCTGTGTGGCTAGCAATGTTAATCAATACACTGTACTGGTTTACAGCATTTGGATTTTCTTCAAAAGATAGATATTTCACCAAAAAACAAACAAACAAACAAACAAACAAAAAAAAACAACAGAAAAAACCTCCAAGCTTGGTACAGAACTAACAAAATAAACAAGAAATGTTTGACTTTTATGGAGTAAGGAGCCATCTCCGTGTCCTCTTTCAATGGAAAGAATTTCAATTCATCTTCTTGTTCAGTATAGAAAATAATAAGTTTTATTTGACAGCATGTGACTAATCTGAATATTACACCTAAAATAGGCAGTGAGAAAACTATTTTGAACGTACATCAGAGGTAAGTTGAATTTTAAGGCAGAATTCAAATTCATCATGTAATATATAGTGGAGCGCAGTTATGAAAAATTTGACTTTATATTGTCTAAGTACCTACTATTGCCATTTGTTTGGAACAAAACCAATTGTAACCAATATGATCTTATCAATCCTGATCATTGATACATCTTCATGTAATTAGGAGGTGTCTTCAGAACTCTGCTATTGGTTTGGAGCAGAAGCAGCTGTCCCTGTGGTCTCCAAAAGACACAGTGCCTCACAGGGTCAGTTTGGGGTGGTTGGACTCACAGCCTATTCTTCATTTTTTTGCCTTGTGTCATTTATTTATTAATTATTATTAAAAAATCCTACTGATTGTGCTAAGCTGCAGATACTTTTTAATAAACAGATTTTCCCATTCTTTTAATTAATATAATCAGAAACTGATAACGTGTCATAGTTTGAATAGCTTGTCCCACCCATAGGCTGGCCATGGCTGCATTGACTGAAGCAGCAGACTCAGGCAATCATTTGTTCTGGTAAGTAAGTCTCTTGGATGCAGGGATCATCAGAGTCTACTAACTTGGCCCCTAATCAGACAGCATGATTATTTTATTCTTGAGAATATGATTCAAGTCTGAGGAGAGGGAATTAACTAAAGGTAAAACTGAAAGGGACTGAAGTCCAACATAGCATATCACTCCTAGGCCACAAAACAACAGTAAAGCAAAAGGCTAAGATGCCCTTAACACCCAACAAGTTTACAATATTGCAGCCTAATTTTACAGCAGTGAAGCACCCCTTATAAAGGCAGTATCTGAATCCTGTAACTACAAGTTATACAAGAATCCTGCAACTACTGTGCAGTAGAATGTGTCAGCTCACCTGAGGAGCAGAGCTGGGGAGTATTTTCACTGTCTTAATTGCTCTTATTTCATAATTTCTTTGATTCGTATATATGACTTCAGATGCATTATCTTCAAGAGGATTCAAATTTGAACAAATTGAATGTCTGTTTCAACAAAAACATTTTGAAAGGTTCCACTTGAAAAGACAGACCGTAGCTGGCAATAATCATCATTATGATTAAAATAAAAAGGCAAGATCCATAAGACAAGTAAATCAAGATGGCACAAGTATGTTGAAGTGGTGAAGATAGGCAACTTCCTTTGACAGAACTGCCATGATTACCTAATTGAGAATCTAAATACATCTGCCATTTGGCACTAGTTGCAGAGTACAAATACCAGCAAGCTGCTTTTCACAGCTATGCTTTCTTTGGCTTACGCAGACAAAATTGATCATTTAACCAAATTGCCTCTGTAACTTTAGCCTCTGCTGGGCAGGGGGATCTGTGTGAGTTATACACACACACAAGGAAGCAGTAATTTTTGGCAACTTTCCTGTATTCAGCATATGTGTTTACTTACAGAGCAGCCTGGCCGTGACACAAAACCTGAAACATCTGCCTATTTATCTTTGTTCTCGAGGATCACTGGCTTTACATCAATCCACAAAATCAGTGAACTGCCAACTGCCAGATTGGGCACATCAGCTGTTCGCTTTATATTTCACTATCCAACAGCAGAGATTGTCTTTTGCTTCATCGCTCTTTATTCTCAGTAACAGTTTGAAAAGCCAGTCTCTGATACATCACTAAGACTTGCTGGCAAAAGCTAAGAAGCTTTGAAGCTATCTGGTTACTTACAGGATAATGAAAAAACAACAACTTGATTATTTGAGGCATTTCTCTAATTTGGTATAAGTGTAACTGTTTGCTAGTGTAACTGGGAGCCAGGATACACCTGTTCCTCTTGAGTACTCAGATGAATTTCAGGCCCAATCCCTAGCAAGTGTTACTTTTGCTGTTTAATTGAAGACTTCTGCCTAGCCAAGTGCTTTCCCAGCTTCCAGCATGAGTTTCATTTAAATTCTGCATCACGTATCCTCAGTCCTCCCTCCCTGGGGGCACGCTTTACTGCCCGCAGAGCTTCCAGATAAATACTGTCTGGTTTAGGAGCTCCAAAGCAGCAGAGCTGAACCGTCTGTTACAGATACTTCACTCTTTGCCACTGGCAAAGTGACAGGGGATGGATGATTCACGGGAGACAAACTTTTCCGAAGGCATACATCCCTTGGAGAAACCAGACAAATCCCTCAGCCTTCAGCAGTGTTTGCCTTGGCAACATTATCTCACAGGAGCTGTTTTGCAAACCTTGCCTGCTCTTGCATATTTTTTAAGCTTCTTTAAAAAACAAAACAAAACAAAACAAAACAAACAAACAAAAAAAACAACACAGCATAGTTTCCCAACTTCCTTGGAGCTCAAAGGTTCCTGACTGGCAATATAAACAATCAAATGTATCTCCCCTATGTAGCTCCAAAAGTAATGACTTCTATTTTATGATCCTGACCCATGATGTCAAGAGGCTGATGCTGGTGGTATGGCAGTAGAGGTTGAACCTTCCCGCCAATAGAATCATAGAACCACCAGGGTTCTATGATTCTCAGCTCCTCCAAGATCACCCAGTCCAACTGTCCACCTATCACCAATATTCCCCCCCAGAACCATGTCTTTTAGTATAACATCTAAATGTTTCTTGGACACTTCCAAGGATGGTGACTCCACCACCTCCCTGGGCAGCCAAGAGGCATTGTGAATTGTCTATGACTTCAAAGGGCAACAGTGCATCTGACAACAGAAAGCCATGTGGGTACTCTTTCTGAGTTGAAAGATAACCTCAGTGAGCAAAATAAAATAATTTTACAAAAAAGAATGAAAGTCTTTCTAATGTATTTGAAGTCTCCATTCCCAAAGATGACGGCAAATGGTGAGTCTGCAGCCAACAGAGAAGGTTATGGTGATCAGTGGAGCAGTGTACCTTGCAGAGATGATGGCAAAGGCCTGAAGGCAACCAAACAGCACCCACTATCACCTGTTTTTCACTTCTGGTTGGGACTGTGAGCCCTTCCCAGCAGAGAGTGCATTTGTTCATACAGCATAGGCCTCCAGGAGCAAAAGCAACCTGCAGGCTTCTCAGAGGAGCTTCCAGCCAGTGTTTCCATAGCAGGAGTTGTATCAGGTGGAGTTCATATAGCTTACTGCAATCAGAAGAGCTGAGGGAAATAAAACCCCAAAGCACTGAAGCTGACCCCAGGATTCAACTTGCTGAGATGGGAATTTAAAAGCACAGACAATAGAACTGTGCCAGCTCAACCAGACTGCAAGTCCATACGTACTGGATGGATGAGATGCCAGAATCAGAGCACTTGAGTGCTAAAAGATATTGACATTTCTCAGCCATATACACAGAGGAGACAGGAAAGGGGTGAAGCATAGAACCAGATGCAGAACCTTGAAAAAACTTAATTTGTTGCCATCTGGCACATAGGCTGGAATGAGAGCAAGGAAATGCTGGCAACATACTAAATTTCAGTGCAAGCACTATCCACTAGGTTCCAGGCATAAGAGGATGTGTAAGAAAAAGTGCTAAATCTGAAGCTTTAAAGATTCTGTGCTTTCATTGACTCTGATCTGCATCGAGTGTTGATATAACCAGATATAGTGATTTTGAGCCATATTAGGTAGATTCAATCAATAGGATCTAGTGCAGGAAAAGTTTAGCACGTGTAACTGTGTGGTTCCAGTAGACGAGGATAAATAGGAAGAGGGCTGGAATCTAAAAGTAGGCACTTTTTAAAATAGAAATAGTAAAGTTTGGAATCTTAAAATACACTGGAATGGAACTTACAGAATGTCATGATGGAATATGAAATGTGAAAGAATATGAACAAGTGAAAATGTGAACAAATATAAATATGAAGTAATGCTGAATATCTGTTTATGATTACCTTTTATCTACTGATTATGCCAAACCCTGATTGTTTTCACCGTGGTTTGACTATTTAAGCAGGTAGATAGTGATAAGGGGGAATGGCTTTAAACTAAAAGAGGGGAGATTTAGATTAGATGTCGGGAAAATATTTCACTGAGAGAGTGATGAGGTGCTGGCAGAGGCTGCCCAGAGAGGCAGTGAATGCCTCATCCCTAATGTGTTCAAGGCCAGGTTGCTTGGGACCCTGGGTAGCCTGAGCTGGTGGGTGGCAGCCCTACTCCTGGCAGTGGGGTTGGACCCCCTCACAGACAGTGGAATGCAGGACCCAGCCCCACAGCATCCGAGGGATTCAGGGAGGTGGGATGGGGAATCCTACCCCTGGCAGGGCCAGGGAACAGAAACAGAAGCTGGTGTGGGTCTGCAATGGATCCAGGTTGTTGGAAAGTAAGCAGTGTAGCGAGATCCCCAGGAATCTGTGCTACGAGGGCTTAGTCTTACAAATCCATTTCATCAGTACTGATAGAACAATTTGGGAGCTGAAATCTGCAGTGCAGATGTTCAGAGAATTTCTGTGCTCTGATTCCAAATTAAGATGTATTTTCTGTAAAGTGATCCAATAGACATACAGCTCAGACAGGACAAGATGCTGTTGACTTCATGGTGCTGTTTTATACATTTGAATTCTACATTTAAAAATTAGGTTATGTCCGTGCTCTGTATCATGGACATTAGTGGGTGCTGAATGAAGAAATATGACAGAAATATGACTGCACTTCTTATTTTACAGGTTCTACTTCAATGAAATGGTAATATATATCTATTTTAAGGTTGGGGGGAGGGGGGAGAAACATTGAGGGAGTGCTTGTCATCACTTTTTTCATTTTCCCCTCATTTGACTGCAGTTATTCCTGAACGCATGCAGCCTAATGCTCGAGATGTCTGCTGTGCTCCTTACAGTTGGGGTTTTTCTGTTTGTTTTTGTTTTTTATTTTTATTTATTTTTTTCAGAAACTCTCTGCTTCTATAGAAATCATTACCATCAGTGTTTTCAAATCTCTCTCTCTTAGGAGCTGTAGAGATGTTTGAGATACAGTTTGTACTCGGTGTTTTTTTTTTCAGAACAGTTGAATGGTATTTCCAAATCAATGACAGCATCTGCATACAAACCACCCTTTCAAACCAGTTGTATTAGAGCTGCCCCTTTTACTTAACTCCTGCTTGGATTTGATCCCAGGGTTAAGGGGAACAAGACCATAATCAAGCACCAGTTCTTAACTTGTGAAACTCAATAGCCAGGCAAGCAGGCTGTTATGCTTGTGGCCATTTGTTTCCACCTCCACAGAGAATAGATCTGAAGCAGCCATGTTCCCCTCAAGAAAAATCCAGAGATGATAAAGCAGAAAGACTCTGACAAAAGGGAGGAGCAGTTCTCTTCTCCTACGAGAGGACAGGAAGAGAAACGACCTCTCCAACAACTTGGGCAAAGGCACTGATCTCCAGTTCTCTTGTAGCACTCAGTCACCCTGGTCAGTATTGAAGCACCTTAACATGGAAGCTCCTCTGTCATCTGAAGGACTGCTATGCTTGCAAGATGAGGAGCTGTACCTTCAGTTGGTTACCTCCAGTTTGCATATCTTACTTCTTCCCTGCTAGGCGGGAAAGGGATTTTACTTTTTGTGAGGAATTTCATGGGTTTGATGTTGTTTTAAATAGCAAAAGGAATGAAATAAAAGAAGAACTTTCAGCTGGGAATTTTCCAAATAAGCTCTGTGTCAAATACTTTGAATGTAGGGAGTTTGGTAAAGTAAACCAGACCAAAACTTCATTTTGACATGCAAAACTGAAACCTCTCCTTTCCAGATAGGTCAGTGTGCAACATCTCACCTTTATGAAATTGCTTTTATTCCTCAGGATTTTCTGTTGCTTTTGTCAATATTATGAACCGTATATTTCTTAGAAATGTGATATTCCTTTTCCATGCCAAAGTTCCCTCTCTCAGAAAATCATATGACTCTTTCAGTTGCTGGAGAAGCGTTTATCTGATCCATACAGAGTGGAGCTGCTCAGTCATGAAACACAAACTACAGGCAGAGTTTATGAAGCTGATCATCCTGTTGAAGTTGTAGATATTTCCAGAATTGGAAAGGCAACAGAATGATGGCAGAGAAAGAAGCCACCACCACAAAATAAATAACATCTGTATGCCTTCTTTTAAATGAGGGCAATGACTGTTTGATAAAGTAGTTTCTCATTTAAACCCATCTGTCATAAACGACTGTCATATCTCTGAGTAACAGCAATTCAGCAGGATTTCTCAGCTCTGTAGCTCTTATTTTAAACAGTCCCTCCTTTGCTTAAGGCAAGCCTTAAGTCACACAGTCCCTAAGTTCAGAGTCAGAACACCCTCTCTTATCATATTCTATTTTTCAGTTTGTTCCAACATTTTGACTGCATTGTTTTCTTGCTGCCAAACAAACAAGTAGGGCTTTTCTGATTAGCTGCTTTGGGGGTACTGTAATCCCATACAACTAATACGGCAGCTCTGAGAGACTCCTCTTATAGTGTATGGGAGAACTTAACGGATAGTGTCATGGACAGCAACTTGGTATTTGTTACTGTAAGCCAACACTTGGTTTCCTGTAGCACAGAAAGGTGACTGGAAATATAAATATCCTATTCATTAATGAAAGCTAATAATCTGTGTTGACAACAGTGTAAACATATTAGGTATGTCTTCAAATTTCCAGTAACATTTCAGAGCAGCTACTTAACATCATGGCCTTAAAATAAATCTGCTCCCTAATAATTTGGCACTAACCTATGTAGTGCTAGATTAGCAAAGTGGAAGTCCCACAGGCTACTGATGGTTGAGCAAACACAATTAAGCACATACGAAACCACTTCCAGTTTATAGACTTGAATTCATAGAACTGGAGTGGTTGATCTCACCCACAATTCCCTCAATACTATGCTGTAAAGCATCCGTGTATAACTGTGAACTCCAGTGACCAAAGTCTCTAGGGCACCTGTGGCTACTGGAACAAGCAAGTTTGTCACTGATTGTGTGAAGTTTCCCCTGTTCTAACAGAGAAGTGTAAGTAATGAACTGGGGAGTAACTTGAAGGAGGAATAGAAATTCTCCTCACCACCGAAGTGCTGTGGATCCAACAGGACTGGGACAGAGAATAAGTTCAGATGTCAGGACACAGACTTGAAGCCCCAAAGGGCTCTTTATGGCCACAGTGGCATTCAGCAGGAGTTGGCCATGGATGAGTGCTACAAGGCTGACTAGGAGAGGAAATAGAAAATCTGTCACTGAGTAATCATCTGGATAATGCTCAGTCACATTCAGGTCTCTGGAGGGATGCCGACTGCTGCTCTGTACCATGCACTCAGTCTCATACCAGTCTTTAGGGCAAACATAAGCATCTTCCCAAAAGCCACCAGCAGGTTTGCTGGGGATGCAGCAGTTGGTGTGAAGCTAAGCTGGAAAGGCACTGCTGGTGAAGGTCCTCCTACACCCCTTTCCTAGCATCCCACACATCCCATACATCCCACACACTGGGATTCAGTTTGCACCATTGCTGCACTTGAGAGACTTTGGTGAGCTGAGGGAGATAGCAAAAAATTACTACAAAAAAACCTTACATTGGCTGGCTTTGTGCTCCTGAGCTCTCTGAAAGAGACTGCTGTAGTTTAGTGGGAAATGCCAGTTGCTGCACACAAGCTGGGGCAGAAACACACTGCCAGAGGTGGGATGGGGGTGGGAGTGTCCTCCCAGCAACAGCTAATGGCTACCCAATGTGCCCAGCTACACCATCAAACTGTACAGTAGCCTCTTTAGTGCCCAATAGGTCTTCCTTGAAAGCTCTCTTCACCAATGTTCTCAATGACAGTCATTGTGCCTTCACTCACCAGAGTGAGCTTTATCAAAACTGCACAATATCTGTTTTCTGAGGACAGACTGGGAGTAACCTGCCAAGGGTAAGCCTGTCCGAGCTGTGGGTCTGGCACTGTTCAGTGCTGCAGGAGAATGCCAAAGTACAGTCCGAGCTTTTGCAAGAAGCTTCATTTCCCTTCTTATACTTTAGCATTACAGTGATAAACAATTGGGAGCCTGTATTTTCTTCCTGTCTTGTAAGATCTAGCTCTGGTTACCTAATAATGTGTGATAGCATAAGTACTATTATGATAATTGTAGCCTGAGTTCGTAGCTTCAGAAGTACTCAATCTCACACTGCAGCAGTGGCATCATTTTTCCAATAGGAAAGTGGCACAAAATGACAATGTGATTTGACCAAAATTGGACAGTAGTTCAGAAATGAGTTAAAGACAGGTCTAAGACAACGAATATGTATACCAGTCAAAACTCCTGTGATGAACCTTGTGGCCTTTATGGCAAGGCCCTTCCCCTGCTACAGCCAAAACGGGAGTATTCAGTGTGTGAAGACTTACATGGTCCAACTTCCTGTATTTAGATAGGGGAACAACATCTGTGGAAAGCAGATCTGTCTTTAGCACCAGTGGAAAAATTTCAATTAATAATATAGTAAAAACCTCACTTTTGTGTTATAAATGCACAAGTTGAATTCAAAGTTTTATTCTGCCTACTGACACACAGAACAAATACATAAACACAAATGGAGGGAATGCAAATTTGATTGCTGGAAATAGCCCATAGTGTTTTTAAAAAGCAATAAGATGAAGCTAGAATCAAATAGATCAAAACTTCTTGGGAACAGAATGTCACTATGAAAACACCCACATACACCCAAAGTGCAAATCAAACACGCAAGCTAAATTGTGAAAGCAAAAGATCTGTTCTTAAGGAATCCATTGGGAGAATCAGTGCACAACAATACACATTGCACAGAACCTGCAGAAAACATAAAATGACATGAGAGATGGCTGGTTTTCATATCAGGATGTTTAAAGCACGATTTAAAGGCTGTATCGGTGATGAGTATTTTTTCCAAAGGGAGGAGGGAAACAGGTGACTGGTCTTACCATTCTTGTCTGCTCTTCTCAGTATCTAAATGAAAAGAGAGAGAAAGGAATTACTTTTTTGATATGGGTTCCGGGCACATAGGGCTGTATTTAAAGGGCATTCAGTTGAAGTGCTACACCATATTCCAGAATGCTGTATAAAACTGAAAAGCCTTCAGAGTATCTCTACTCTTCTCTTACTTTTCTCTCTTACTCTTTTTTCTCTCTTACTTTTTTCTCTCTTACTCTTGCTTTCTTTAACTCCTCCTGTGCTGCAAGCACATAAAACCAAACCCCTAAGCAGCAGCTTATTTACTAGTTTACATATGGCTTACAAGGATCGTGTCCAGGCACAAAACCTGATCCCACAAAACTACTGTGCTTATGAACTTGGACATGGGAGAAGCTGTATGGAGAAGCAGAGCAAGCACAGTAGGCAGCTGGGGTATGCTCTGAGCATCTGAGGTGCAGAGAAAGACTCAGGGTCTGGGTGTGTGGAGGGAGAAGCCAGCAGAGGAGCTGGGTGGCACAAAGGGATCAGACTGGGGTTGGCAGGGAGCGGTGTCAGCTGTGTGGGAGCGAATCTCAGGATTCTTCTGAGGGTAGGAAACAGAGGTGGGAGAAAGGCCTCCTCATGCAAGGCTGAGGAAGGACCCCAGTGGGTGTCCTCAGTGAAGACTAGTGGAATCCAAGCTGGGGTCTCAGTGCAGGTGCCACCAGCATAGCCCACTCCTCAGATCAGTGTTTTTTGATAGGCCCCTGTTCTCTGGGTGAGGTGGTTTTGCCGATTAGCTGCCAACGGCAGGAGTATGCTCTGCTTGTAGTGCTGCAACTAAATGAAAAACCTGAGGATTCAGGTGTCACATTCTGCTGGATCACCCTCATCGCTGAATTCTGTCAGATGGTGTCAGGGCAGAAATGACACAACAGTGACCAACAACCAGGATTTCATTTATGGCCTCTGAGCTGAACTTTGCTCTGGGTTCAGTTTACATCATGTGCAGTATGAGGTAGACTTATCAGGATGACACCTTCCCTCCTTATATTTCCAGATAAATTGGTTTTCTGTATGAGGATTGGACTGTTTGGGGTTTGAAAGTTTTTACTCTAAACTGGAAATTTCCTCCTAATGCTAACAGAAACCTTTTGGCCAAGAGCAGAGCAAAGGAAAGAGCATTCAAAGAATTTATGGAGTAAAATACAATATTTTTCCACGGTTTCTAATGGGTAATATAAAGTCTTGGATTCCTGGCAGGTTGAAGTGGATTTTTGGGACACTGTTGTTGGTATTTCTCCCATCTCATGCCAAGCACTCTTGTTTCCTTTCTTGTCACCTGGAGGAAAAGTCAGCATGCATGTCAGTGCATCTACCAGCCAGGATGGCATAGAATTAATGTTGGAAAAGACTTCTGAGGTCATCTAGTCCAACCGCCCACCTACCACCAACAATGCCCACTGAGCCATCATGCTCCATAGCTAGCAACTGTATGTAAGCAGAGATGGCAAAGAAAGTCACAGAGCTGAACGGTTTTGCAGTTTTTTTCAGCTGGAAATTGACAGATCCGTGAAGTCCGAAGACAGCAGAGAAAAACAGCACTGTGAGATCTAAAGGGATGAACTGGGCTTTGTTCTGCCCAATTACAGGCGATTCAAGAGAACAATGAGTGCCCACCAGCAGATGCATACCAAAGGCGCTAAGCAGTGCTGAAATCCTGGTGCTCACCCTGTAGGTTCATCACTAACAGATTAAAAATGGCCGTTGCCACAAGCAGCAACGTCCTGCGCAGAGCCTCTTGTGGGGTACAGCTACAGCAGGGATGCAGCTCACACCTTGGGCAAGGCATCTACATCACCAAGAGTGCTGGTTGCTCTGTCTTGCCTTATGGATGTGTAGGGTTGGAGGCTTCAATTGACTAGAGGTGCCCCAAAGATATGGGTCAAAGGTGGCAAAAAAAAATTTCCGTGAAAGTACTTTTTAATGAAAATAACACTACCACTGCCCTATAGAAATGTTAAAATAGTTTGGATGTATGGTAGGCATTTTGACACAAAAGCGGGGAGGAGGTTGCACTAGAAATCAAGACTGCTGTATTTTCATTATGCAGTCAGATGGAAACAGTAAGTCAACAAAGAGATTCTTAGGAAGTTCTTATGAAGCCTAGAGAAATTATTAGATGAGCAGATATGGTTTTGATTTTGCTTGAAATAATTTGTGCAACAGCCCGGGGAAGTTAATCATAGAATCATAGAATCTTTTGAGTTGGAAGGGAACCTTATAGGTCATCTAGTCCAACTCCCCTGCAATGAACCGGGACATCTACAGCTAATGTGGTCATATTGGATAAAACATCTAGATAGAGGATCCTGAAAACAAGCTTTAATACACATGTCCTTTCCAGAAGACACTGTGGATTAACTCAGATATAAGAGTTGGTCTGAAGTAGATCACAGTTGGTGGTCATGTTCGAATGGTATGAAGGTACGCAGATAAGGAGGTATGAAGATTTTCAAGTCTCATGAAATACAGATGATATGTAAGAGATTTTGGGGATGGAGTTTGTCTTTTATGCAGGGCTTGCCTTGGACCAAAAGAACACTCTGTGCCAGGCAAGCTTAGACAATAAGTATTGCACCTGCATGTTGAGGGGCTGAGATGGTGGTCCAGCACTGCACCTGGAGGAGCAGGACGGGCATGTGCTGGGCTGCTACCTCACCAGACTTCCCCCTACAGGGCTGGGGTCTCAGTGCTGCTTAGCACCCCAAACCCATCAGGCTCCTCACACTGGGAAAAATTCCACACTTCCGCAAGGTGAGATACTCTGTAGTGAAAAGCCCAGAAGAAAATAAAGTAAAAAGCCAAGCAATGCAGCTTGAAAAATGATGGCTTTTTTTTACCCAGTGCCTCTCTGAACCTCCCCTAATTGCTAACCTGCTCTCCTGATACAGGCACGCTGTTGGCAGCAAACTCACTCTCCAACACAGGAGGAAAAGAGGAAGGAGAAAGGGAAGAGAAAAAGGGAAAAGGCAAACGGAAAGGGAAAAGAGAAAAGGGAAAGACCCACAGCCTTGCTCCGTTTCATCCCTTTCCACCCGGGAGAGGAACTCCGCAAAATAAATAAAAATAAAAAGGAAAAAACAAAAAACAGCAATGAACAAATACAGTCCCATCCCCAAATGCTTGCGAATGATGCAGGAGGGTCCCGGCAAGGCTGCCGCCTACTCACATCGCGGAAGATGCGCAGCCCCGCGCCCAGCTCCGCCGCCATCCGCCCGCCTCAGCAGCCGCCACCGCCCGCAGCGGTGCCGGGACCGCGGAAAGGAACCCGCCGCCCCCCGTCCCCTCCCGGCCCCGGGGCTGGACGCTTTGCCGGGAGGCCGGGCCGCAAGCTCCGCCCGCCGGAGGCTGGGTCCTATGTGCGGCTGTTAGTGCCGAGGGTGAGCTCCCTCCAGTGGGCTGGGCAGTTCGTTAGAGGGAAAAAAGTGTCCCGAAAGCTGCTGGAGGAGAGGTCGAGGGATGCGATAGCCCCTGTGTTGAAAGATGGTGCTCTGACATTTCTCTCTGGGTCAGGTTTGGAGGTTGAGTCTCCTCTGAAGTCTTAGCAGTGTGGATAGGTGATGAGGACCAAGCATATTTTTACTTCTCCATTACGGACGTAATGACAATATGAGTTCTGCAAAAGCACGTGGGCTTGAAAATAGGGTCCTATGTCTGAGAGCGCTGTCCAAACGCTCCCTGAACTCCGGCACTCGGGACTGTGTCCACAGCCCTGGGCAGCCCGTTCCATGCCCACCGCCCCCTGATGCACAACCTGTCCCTAACCCCCACCTACCCCTCCCCTGACGCAGCTCCATGCCGTTCCCCTGGGCCCTGTCGCTGTCACACGGCGCAGAGCTCAGCCCTGCCCCTCTGCTCCCTGTGAGGAGCTGAAGCCGCCATCAGGCCTCCCCTCAGCTCCTCTGCTCTAGGCCGCGCAGCCCGAGGGGCCTCAGCTGCTCCTTGTACAGCTTGCCCAACACACCCTTCACCACCTTTGTAGCCCTCCTTTGGATGCTCTCTGACAGCTTGGTGTCCTGCTATTGTGGCACCCAAAGCTGCACCCAGTGCTCTAGGTGAGGCTGCACAGCCTCTGATATATCAAGATCTCTTTGCAAGACCTTCCTGCTCTCAAGGGAGTCAGCATTTCCTCCTAATTTAGTGACTTTCACAAACTTACTTATTATGCCTTCAAGTTCTACATCTGAGCCATTAAAAAGAGCAGTCCCACCAGTGACTGGGGTTATAGAAGATTTATAATACGCTCACTCCTGTCAGGAGTACTTCTGGTGTCTGACTGAGCCTCTTGACCCAGCTGATGCCCCTTCTCTCCTGCTCTTGCTGGCAGATGACATGCAATTATCTACTACACGTCACAATCATGGTATGATAATGTCATAACTGATGTTACAGTGAAGTTTTTACTTTAAAACACCTTCCTGTATTAAGGCCTCTGACACAGTATGGCGTGTTCTGTGTGGATCTTCTTGCATCTCGCTCACTAAAGGTGTCTTGAAAGAGATGGAAAATCGTCCCAGGCTATTTTAGCTTCTTAATAATGCTGAGAGGCTTCCATTTCATCTCCTTCTTGTGACAGAAGTATGGATTGCTGTTTCTTTCCAGACGGAGAAAGAAGTCCAAAGGTTGTCTCAAGAGCCAGGACAACGAATGGAGATATGGAAAAGCTTCTCTAGATTGTATATGGGCTTGTTTTTGTTCAGTGTTATAACATCAGCAGGAATAATAGTGATGCATTTTTCACTTGAATTACTGTCTTGAAATGAAAGCACCTTTTTCTGAACAACTAAGATCTTTCCCCTTTGATTAGCCTTAACAGGAATACTTTACATCCATTGAGAGAAATCTCTCTTAGAATCAGTGAGGAATATTAATGGCAAAAATATACATTCACAGAAATAAAGCAAACAAACCATACAGGGAATACAAGGAAGTCATATTTCCACCATTAAAAATATTATTTGCAAACCACCTTTGCATGACTTAGCAGTATGGGAGAACTATTAAAGTAATGAACATTGTCAGAGACCATTTAGTTTTAAGGTTTAAATGAGCAAATCAGTTTGTGAGGGGAGTAGCTGCATAACTTTCTGATGAGACCTTTTTATACCACTAAACATTTTTTTAGAATCCCTGAGTTTTAACAGGACAAGGAGGAGGAAAGGTCTGAATTTCACTGAGCATTGTATTCAGTGATTCCTCTCTCTGAACAAAAGGCGGGGGGGAGGCTATGGGGAGGAGGGCCATGGGCATAAAGCCATGTGAGGACATGGGAGTGCGCTTACGTGCAGTGTGATAACCTTCTGAAATCCCCATGGGAGGTTAGCAGAAGCCAGCATTCAGTGATCTGGTCGCTTCAGCAGCCTCAAAGCCGTGTGGCTCATAATCTATTAAAAAATAGAGCTGTCTGGGATGAGTGTGAGAATAAAGCATAAAACTGTCTGCTCTTTGATGTGTGTCACATCATTAGGACTAGAGGGAATGGCTTCAAGCTGCACCAGGGAAGGTTCAGGCTGGACATTAAGAAATACTACTTCTCTGAAAAGGTGGTCAGGCACTGGAATGGGCTGCCCAGGGAGGTGGTGGAGTCACTGACCCTGGAGGTGTTCAAGGAACGTTTGGACGTTGTGTTGAGGGACATGGTTTAGTGAGAACCATTGGTGATGGGTG
>PPHD01012370.1:0-18086 GCA_002909625.1 Bambusicola thoracicus | reverse complement strand
AGGCCAGCATAGATAGACCAGGGCTCATTTATATTCATGTACTTCAGATGGAAACAAAATGAAAGCAGCACTTAGGTCCGGCAGAAGATGCATTTGAGATCTCTTTGCTGGGGCCAAAAAAACTAGAATATGTGAAATACTTTTACATCTCCACAGCAGCCTGCTGAGCACTTGACTGGCTGAAGTGGGGCTCTGGGCTGCTGGCCTAGGAAGTTGCTACACAAAGATGGATGTCTGCAGCCCTCACGTGGCTGTTAATCATTTACCTTCTCCTACCACGAACTGACTTCTGCCAGCTATAGCTGAGAAAGCCTTGGTGGATGTTGGCAGGAATTTTCCTTTGTTTGAGGGATACTATTTTCCTGCTTTAATGCACTCCATCAATCAATAGGCAGAATTTGTCCCTTTTATAATAGCTTCTTTTCCTCTTTTTTTTTGTTCCGTCAGTCTTGAGTTTAATCCACAACACACTCCATCTCTTCTGAACTTTATTTTTAAAAAGAAACTGGTTTTTAACACCAAGCACTACTATTATTGCTTTGCTTCTGTGGCTGACTGCCATCAAAGTTCTCTAAAACACACCCCACAGAAGGCAGAGTATTTGCTCCTTTGCAGGAAGCACATGGCTGGCAAAGAGCAGCCTTGGCGATGCACACGACATCCTCTCCTGTATTTGCACAGTGCCACCTTGGAGATTTTCAAGACCCAACTGGAGCCAAGACCTTAAGCAACCTGGTCTGAATCCAGTGCTGAGCTTGCTTTGAGCAGGGGGTGGAGAAGACACTTTCCTGAGGTCCCTCAACCTCTCCTTCCCACCTGTGCCACTCAACTATTTCACACTGCTGGGAGATGCTAACATGGGTGGGTCCATGTAAACCTAAACAAGTTCAACACAACAAAGAGCAAGGCTTTGGACTTGGGTCAGAGTAATCCCAGGTATATATGTATACTGACTGGGAGAAGATCTCCTTGAGAACAGCCCTGCAGAGAAGGACCTGGGGGTCATGGTGGATGACAAACTGACCATGACCAGCAGCGTGCTCCTGCAGCTCAGAAAGCAAATGGTATCCTGGGCTCCATCAGAAGAGGGGTGGCCAGCAGGGACAAGGAGGGGTGTCCCTGCCTTGTGGCATGGGGGTTGGAACTTGATGATCATGGAGGTCCCTTCCAATCCAAGCCATTGCTATATCTATGCTAATAAGCTGGCAGATATTTTTACCTGGATCTGCTCTCCAGTGATTTAGGGACAGATACCCTGTCAAGTTTTGCAGAAGCCTTTAACACTGCTCACGTTTCAGACAGAGTTTGTCAGTTTGACAGGGAACATTTGAGCCGCTGGTCTTTGTGACAGTCGGAGTTTCAGTTCCACGAATTATCTTCTCTACCTCCTCACACCAGCAGCCCGTAAGCACGATGGAGCTGATCTCTGCAGAGATGCAACCTGCTCATCCTTCCTACTGCGAATCGGCTGTGACACCGGTCATTATTCTCACAGAAAACAGGAAAGAAAGGAGGAAAAAAATGTAGTTGTTTTGCCTCGAGTTGCCACAAAAAAATGTTTGAAGTTTTCCTGGCAGAACTTCTGGTGTTAAAAGGTGTACCTGAGACATTTGGTTTGCAGGAGATCAGGCTTACAATAAGAAAAAGAAAAGGGTTGTGGGTTGTTCTTTTTGTGGAAAGCAGCCATTTTTTCCTCAAAGGCATCTGCTCAGCCACAAATCCAGCACAGTGTCAAAAAGCCATTTCACTGGAGTAGTTTCAGCTAGTGCTTCTTACTCACCTATTCCAGTAATTGATTGCACACCTCGGCAGAGCAGCTTCTTTTCTTATTCTACAAGCATTTATATTTTTCCTGTCAGTGCCCACAACTCAGACTCTATTTACATTTCTCTCCAGATCACCACTGTGCTTCTTGAGTTTGCTTTTGCCTTTCTTTCCTGCCGGCTGCAAATCATCTATCACTTCTGATCTTCTCAGGTTCGGGTGCTGTTTATTTCCCTGCTCTTTGCAGCAGCAGCTACTAACAGCATGGCCACAATCCACCTTTCTGTCTGTATCACTGCTGTTCACTTAACAGTGACAGTTCTAAAGGCAGTCTGTACATGCTTCTCATTTTCGGTATCTGGGATCAACAGCTTCCAGACAGCACCAGGAGAGCCCATCTAGCTGGAGAGAGGACCTGTACTCACTGAAGGATTCAAGTGCCCAAACAGAAACCTGTTCACAATGCCTGAACCATTAATATCTCAGAAAAGCTCATCCCAGCGTTAAGTTCACACACAGCCCAGCTACATAATGGCCTGTGATTGCCAGGTTGTGTCATGTAGAAAGTACTGAATTCCCAACTATTAGGTCTTTTTACAATTTGTTTTTGTTTTTATTCCTGAAACATCTGATATTTTACTGAGTACTCTGTTCTCCTTCTCATGACCCTCTCAGACCATTCCCCAGCACTGCTGTCCCTGCTCAGGCCTTGCCTTCTCCTGTACTCCCATCCTTGCATCCTGCCCTGTTACCACATCTTTACCTTCACTCAGTAATTGCCACGAAAGACAAGTTTTCAACACCACAAAAGCCTTCTTACCATCCCACCACTTTACACTGACACTAAACTCCCTTCCAATGGGTGCAGCTCAGCAACATTCAGAATGAGCCCATACATCCATCCATCACCAACGTACTCTGATGCAGACCTCAGAGGATTTTCTCCATGCACTGATATTACAGCAGATAGGATTAAAAATGCCACAACAGCATCATAATGTGGTCAGCCCTTCTCAGCCCTAACACAGCTGAGAAATGACAAAGAAATAGCCTAGAATATATGTGCATAAGACACCTCCCATGTGAAAATGGGCTCTGCTTGAAGAAACAGGACTCCTTCTCAGAAATGGAATTTGATGTTCCAAAATTTCATATTCTGTAGCTTAGCAACAATTTCATTATTTTTAATCAGACAAGGAGCTGTTTTCAAATACATTATGAAATGCACAAGTACTAAAATTTTGAGCAGATTTGTGTTTCCTTGCAAAAAGAAATCCATGGGAGGACAGGCACATCACCACTATAGATTATGACTTCTTCTTCCACCAAGACTGAATAGAGATCAATTACTTCCAAGCCACTTTGCCTTTTCCTGAGCGCCACTGTTGCTTAATCGATGGTCTGTGTTTAATGAGGTAGAAAAACAGCACATAGAACAGGAAAGGCTTTTTTCAATAGAGAAACGTTTCACATTGAGCAGTGCCTGAGAGGGGAGCAGACTGATCTATGCTGGAGCCAGGGCTATGAAAATCCTGACTGTACAGTAGCAGAGTTGGACCCATGCTGTTGTGTAAATGTAAGGCAGGACTCCACATGAGTGTAAAAGAGCTCTAACTCTAGATGGGGAAGATATCTAGGAAGTAAAAACGTCACTTGTCACATTTCACAAAGTATCTTCATCACAGAGCAGTCTGAATGGCACAACAGGAGAAAGAATTTCCAGCTGTGGGTCCAACCAGGATCTATCTCCACTCTCATTCATTACTTCCCTAGAAGTTGTGCCTTTTTAGTGAAGCTCCATCTCCTCCTGACCAGCCCACGATGGGCTCCTTCTCCATAAGTGAGAGGTGCATGGGCAGTGGGGTGCCAGGGGCTTGGGCACGGAGTGCTGCTGGTGGGCACATCACTGAGTTACACAGTGAGGAAGGGGCCACTGTACAGGACAAGGAAAGGAAATATCTGAGCGATGTAGGTCTTACAGCACAACAGAGAGGGTGTGAAGTGATCAAAAGGGCCTGGGAGTCCCTCTAAATGACATATGCAGGACCTAACTTACCCTATTTGTCCTTCTCCAGAAGGGACTTGGGGTCCCTCTCACTGCATTCTTCTCTCAGTTTCCAGCAAGGAACTCAGGACTCAGCTGTAGAATTTGAAGGAAGGATTTGAGGGAGAGTACAAACTTGAACATTTTCTCTGTGCACCTCTCCTCCTCCTCTTGAATTCTCCAGATGCATCTACTTGCAATGCTGAGTCCTGTTGTGGACTGGACTAGTAATGAAGCTCAGAAACAACTGCTGTAGAATGCTTGGGCGTTATTACACCCCCAAAGGCAGCAGTTGATAGTAACAAGTAATAATTTATGATATGATAAAATAACACAACTTATGCAAGAAAGACGTGATACTAGAGAAGTTTTCTTTACTAGACAAAGGGATAAGAAAATGAATTAATTTATCAGTGGGTTCCAATCAGCTGCAGTGGATTCCTCATCACCAACATTCATAAAATAAAGCCGGGAAGTTTCTCTACCAAACCTGCTGTAATTCCAATGGGGATTAGCTTAAGGAAATCCCACGGTTTCCATTAGAGTTAGATAGGCAGCATGACCCTAAAGCTCACAAGTATTTCCCAGGCTGCTCAATCAGCTTCAGCATACAGCAAGCTGAGGGCAACCAGCCATTAAAGGAAGAGCTGCACCATGTGGAAAGCAAGAGAAAAACAGTCCTCACTCCCCAGTTCTTCAGTGCTCCTACAACTGAATTTCAGTTTCACAAATGCCAGGTGGCCTGATGCTGATTGTGAAGGGTAGTTTCCACTAGTTTCTATCTTCCAAAATCCCAACACCTCAGTGCTGTTGGGAATCACGTAAGACATCCAGACCACTGGAAAAGCACCCTGTTCTGATTAGCTTAAGTCTGAACAAAATAAACTACAAGAATTGTGCTACTACCTGGGCTATCCCAGGGTCCAGCTCGTAAGTCACAGGCTGTAGCTTAGCAGTTGTCATTGCTTGCAGTAAATATGCAGAGATAGCAATCAGCTGGTATTTATTTAAACCACAATTACCTTCTCATTAGCCCTAAACGGAATTCTTATGATGGAGCTCCCTTTGATCACTGGCACACATTTCCCCAGGAGGCTTTGTTTCATTTTGGATGAGATGGAAGAGGAGGGGGACGGATGAATCAGAGTTTGTGCTGATAGAAATAACCTCTGGAAATGCCCAGATGCCCTGACTATGCCTATGTTTGCATATATTTTGAATACTGTCACAGAAGATGTTTTGTGTGCCATCAGCAGAAACATCTAAAGTATGCCTGTATCCACCAGGCCTTTGTTTCATGAACTGCCATCGGGGAGTTGTTTTGATTTGTTTTTATTACTGCTGTTGTGATGTGGTTGTTCCAACAGTTCCATCCCTAGAAAGGAGAAGGCAAGGGGATTTGAATTAAACCCAATACACTGAATTGTTTCTCCTTCACCGAAGATATTACTAATTGGTCTCAGTCAACTGACAATTTAGCCACTGGCTTTTCCTTTGTTTTCTTTTCTTTTCCTTAACGTTCTATCACATGAATTATTTTATGTTCGTAAATTACATTTTTTCCCCCTTTCTTTTTCCCTCTATAGCAAAAATGAAACCAGAAGCCTTCATAAATCACAGAGGATGGTAAGAAATCCAACATCTGTGTACAGAAGTATAAGCAATTTGGAAAAAAAAAAAAGCATATTCAAGCCAACATGAAAGAACCACAAATAAATGCCACCACAATTTATTTGTTTGGAGTGTGTTCATTCTAGTAGACAAGATAGGAAATGGTTGTAAAATAACTAGGATAAGGGTAGTTAAAATACTCTGGTCCTAGGTTTTTACTTCCCGTATCTCCATGAAACATGCTGTATTTTGGGATCAGTGAACATCTTTCATATTAAGAGAAAAAGAAATTAAAAGATTCGGGTACGTTCCAGCAGAAAAAAAGGCAGTTTTTGAGCTCCCCCCTGGAGAATGGAAAAGATATTTTCTTCTCTGTTATGGGGCCAGAGGACACCTGTGCACGAGTATAGCAAGCATGAGTGTTTTATAATGGCACAGGCACTTGAAAACCTGGAAATGAACCATGCTGTCCTGGTGACCAATGGTTTTGGGAGGTCTGGATGCAGCTGAGATCATGCTGCTCAGCCTGCAAGCTGTATGCATCTCTAGCCCTATGAGATACTTGGCCCATCCTACAGCATATCCACGTCAAATTGTCAACTGCCTGTTTCTGTATCCAAGACTGAGAGAAAACACATTTACATGCAGGCAGAAACACAGTTAAGTGCACTTGGATGTTTTGCCTGTATTAAAACTTTCCTATGGATGCCCATTTAGCTCCCCAGAGCACCCTCTGAAGATATTTCTGAGGTTCAAGAGTCCAGATGTTTGGGAAGTTTGATCTCATTACCTTTATGTTAACTATAGCACAAACATACTCAAGGCAGCTCCCTGACTCTTTGGTAACCACTTCTGAGTTGAGGATCTTTCACTAAAACAGGTATGCTTTGGGGAAATGTTTATCTTTGACAATTCAGGATTTCACTGAAAAGCCTTAAGCCTCTCTGGAGCTGAGACCTGAATGAAATTCCTTCTGTTGAGAATCAGAGCTGGTATTTTTCAGGTTCCGGAGATACTAAATTAAATTAAGTCTCATAAATTCAATTTTAAATACTTCATCTTTAGACATGATGGTTTTAAAAGAAATACAGCTCTTCAACCAATGAGAAAGTCTAAAAATTTACCTTCAAAAATACGTCTTGATTGTTCAGTCCACATCTTGAATGGCAGAGAAGTGCAAACCCATGATTTCTGAACAAGTCTGGCAAATCTCAACTCAAAATACCACCATTGCTGAGACAATGCCAAAGCTGCAAGTAGTTATTTCGGAAGCTGTTCCATAAAGAACAAAGGCCCCCGTTCAGCACTTTGCGTATGGTTATGTCGAGATTAAAAGATGTGCAGCAAATTCCCTCGAAGTCACTGAAACTGCTCGCATGCTAAGAATGAAGCACAACCTTGGGTATCTTGTTGAACTGATGCCTTAGGATCATGATAGGCTTAATAAGCATTCATCCTAAACACTGCAAAAATATAAGCTGTGAAATTCTCATCAAAAATAAGAAGCCTCAAGACATACAGAGATGAATCATGAAAAACAAATTGGCAAGCTTCTTATGGAAGCAAGAGAAAACACAGCATCATGCTATCAGAGCAGTAAAGAAGCTCCAGTTCTACATCAGCTGGAATAAACAAATCAAAGCAACATAAAAATATATATACACACACAATAATGGCAGACAATCAAAAGCAAAAGAGCTCAGCTCCTAATGAATCCTGCTTGGAATAGCGTGCATCACATATAGTTTGGATATAAATTCTGCCCCCGCTCATCAGTAAAATTTAAACCTGCTCACTATAATCCATGAATGAGAACACATGAAGGAGGTGTAGGCATCTTAAAACCACACTGGGCACTGTGGTGGCCCTCCCCAGCAGGACAGGGCTCTGCACCCACCAACAGCAAACCTTGAAGACTTTGGCCAGGAGCATGCAGGAACAAGAGGGCGGTGTTTCTCCCATGTAGCCACAGCAGGCAAAACTTCCATGAGTAAAATCAATTATCCAAGGGCGTCTAGGTTGTGTTCCTGGGCTGCTTTATTACTAAGAGAAGGTTGCTCATTTCTGATGGAGTCAATCAATAATTTGAATAACACCAGAGAAATTGGTCAAGTTTGCCACTATACGCTTTACTGAGCAGTTCAAAGTAAGAAAACATAATATTTCTAAGAAAAGAGGCTGTTGGCAGGAAAAGTGCTCGTTCTCTAGCTGTACCTGAAGCTAGAGATATAGAGACCAAGAGTTTAACTCCACCATGAGAGAAAAAGTGATTGGTAATGCAGCAATGCAGGATTAAAAGTGGAGAGCCTTGGCTAGGAAGGGCATGCAGCAGCAGCACACTCAGTGAGGAGCACACTTCATGAAAGGCAATCTATCTGCTTAGCATTTCTTTGCAAGATCGTGCAGGGAGGTTCAGCAGCTTCTATAATACAATCACTTTCTCTAAAAGACCAATTCAGAAAGCAATTACACATCGTTAGCGTTGTACTTCGAAGGCCTAAACTAATCCAAGACGGTAGACCCCACAGCTTGACTAAACTGCTGCTCTGTGCCATTCATTTGTATCTTGCGCTCCAAGTCAGGTAGGTACTACTGAGAACCCATCATGGGTGATTTTTGTACAGGAGGGCTCAGAAGATTATAGAAAATACGATAAAACTGGAAGAGACTGCACAGGGAAACCCCATTGGTTCATCACTCGGAGACCACCGCAAGGTCACTTTTAGTTTACCTGCACCAGAAGTAAGAGTACAACTAGCTAAACCCAGATTAGATTCCATCTGATGCCTTGGCTGTTGCTGCTGATGCAGGCACAGCTTCAAGGTTTTCATTATGGACTGCATAATTTTCTTTGCAAACAAAGGATTCTGAAACAAGCTTATACTGTCCACATGGGAGCCTCTGCTTGCTTTGTGTTAGGATTATCTCCTTCAACATATGAAAGCTGGGTCCCTCTGTCATCCAGTTGCTTCTCTTGAGGCCACTTAGTTCTACCCACAGCAATGATTTGCACCTCCAGTTCAGGTTCACCAGCAAACCCAGGTGGGATTGTGCAACCCCTCACCACCTCCAGCAACATCCCCCCATCCATACACAGATCTGCCCCTCAGAGAAGTGAAGCTCACAGGGATTATCCACTGGACAGCTCCTCAATTTGTAACCCAGTGCATTTATATAAATTGTCACTGTTGTTTATTAAATGTTTATTAAGCCTGCTTGTAGCCAATTTAAGATATTCTAATCTACTAACCGCTTCTTCCATTGCTACACAATCATAGGTTGAGTAACACCCCACATATTTAGACGTGAATCAGTTTTCCCTGATGACTTTCAGATGTATATATGCTAAGAAAACAATAAAGTTAAACATCTGTTCATTAATTAGACTGAGTTATATGAAAATTACAATAATTATAACAAGGAATATTATACACTCCCACAGTTCAAGACTTCCAAATGCATCGTTCCTGCCCCCGGTGCCATTCACAACAAGTTTCTCAACCAAGGCATGCATTTAGCAGTTTCTAACCTGTTTCTCTCTGACTTGACAGAAATAGTTTAAGGGATGAGTGTCAGAAATCTCCTCTCGACAGAATGGTTTTCCTGTCTCTAACTACTCCCAAAGCATGAGAATTTATATACACATCGGCAAACGCTATCTGCCGGCTGGGAACATGGCAATATTTCTCATGTATCTTCCTCTAGTGGCTCTCTCTACCCTGCATTACAGTATCACTAGAGGAACTCACTGTAAAGATTAACACAATAAACATCTCGGAAAATGCAGCCTGCCTTCATTAACATCTCACAAGAACAGGAGACACCAACCCATTGCTATCACCCACATTACACATAAATCAGCTCACAAAGAAACGAGCTACAAAGGCAAGTGCTTTGTTAGCAAGAACCACCTGATCTCTGCCACAGCAAACTGCTACAGGTTTACTGCACTTCCTTACCCAGAGGTCTAAATTCTCTCGCTTCTTTTGCAGAATTTACAGAAAACTGCTAAGGTGGAATCTATATTTTTTTCCTCTTTCTATGCCCACCACAACAAAGCATAAGCTATCTTACTGTCCTTAGCAAAGTGCTGCAAAATGGTAACCCTGTAATAATATTTATGCTCCAGTTTGAGTTTACTTCCTGCATTTTTCCCAGCCTTCACCTTCTCCCAGGTCACCTTCCTGAATGCTGTAGCAACCTTTTGTTTCATGAAGATGAGACGCTCAGAACCCCCAGATCACCTTACTGTCCATGAAATCCATAAAGGAATAAAAAGCCCAAGTGGCAGAACATTAAGGAACTGGGTTTTCAAACCTTAACAAGGTATTCCTAGGAGTATGAGCCCAGCCCACCTGTGCAGCTGTCAGAGCAATGCTAAAATGCTTTGCTGACACACTGGCAGGAATAAGAAAAGTCTGGTTTAGGTACAAAAACACTGCAGGCAGCCTTCTGAACAGCTCGTGTTTCCCGGATGAGCGTATTGCACCAAGAAGCAGATCAGTCAGAGAGAGGTGAAATTATAACCCCATCACCTTCCCTTGAAGAGAGTCTGATACTTCAATTATTTACACAGGGTTTAAATATTTAACTTGGCACTTACACCCTTAAGGAAACTATAGTTACCACTTCATCATTACACGGAGCCTATCATTTATTCATAGAATCAATAGGAACACAAAGCAACAGTAATGCTTCATTCCTTTGTGTGCCTCACATGGGTCAAGGCATAGAGATTGTGATCTTCTAGAGAAGGCAGCCTGATTTTTTGGTCAACACAGCTGCCCACCAGCCAGGTAGACTCAAGACTACATCTCTGAAACTAAAAAGTTAAGTCTAGGAAGTGGGCAACAATCCAAACAGGAGGCTGAGTGCCACTGAAGGCTTCTGGTGCATTACTGTCCTGATTGGTGGTGGCAGAGACGCAGACTGAGCCCAGACTTCCATTGGCAGGCAATGAACCTGAGACCCTTTAGCCTGAAATTGGAAATATTTACGGCTTCCCAACGTATCTTGTTTACAGCATAGCCTGAAGTAGGGCGTTGTGTAGCTGAGGCACTGCTAATGAAAATAATGCCATGTAGTATTTCAACAGCATGACATTGCTTTGCCCTGGGTGACCTCATTTCATAGTAGGGTAGGAACATCTCGTTTTCTTCAGCATCCACTGTGGAAGTTACCAAGAGGCAGATGCTGCGTGCTTTTGAGAAGGCATTCTTTTTAAAAGCAGGAATTAAAAAAATAATTAGAAACCCAATTCAGGGAAGCTGGCATGCTAACTCATTTTCATTTAACTGCAATATCATAAAATCAGACCAGGAAGCATCCTTCCAAAGCACGATAATACAATACAGTGTTAACCCAATGTTATTATCTTTAAAAGCCCCTTATGTCTCTTAAATTTCCTTTATAAACAGTGGATAAGCTCAGCAGAGAATAGCTTTAATGCAGTCAATCTCATTTCAGGTTTAACTGAATGGAGAACAGCTGAGCAAAGATGCAGACTCATCTTTTTATATGCTTCATAACTGAACCAGAAACCCTACATACTCCTTTTCTCTTAAGAAACCTATACTGCTACCCTGTTAGCCTACAGACATACCTACAGAAAAGCTTATTCTAACTTATTATTAGAATGAGACAGTACACTGGTTATTCCATCCTTGACACACAAATAATTGTTCCTGAACTGCGCTGCCTAACACCTCTGGTCCTCCTTCCCTCCTCTAGCTCTGCCACTTGCAGGATTTGCAGTTCCTTGGTTCCTGATCCACTTACCTTAAAGATCACAGACAATAATTCTGTTGCCAACTTTTTAGCATCTTTCCTTCCTACCATCATTCATCTTTGTCCCTTCTTCTGGCAGGAACTGAAATAGAGACTGACGTGCTGTAACATCTGTATTGCATTTAATTCCTTTTATTTCATTTTGAAACATTACCTGCAGCACAACTCAGAATGCTCTATGCCCCATTATGAACTAGACAGAAACATAATGAAAACTAATCGTACTTAGGATGGATCTCAGCAGATGTTAGGACTACCAATGGAGCTCTCATGGAAAATAGCGCCCTTACGACAAGAAAGGGCAGCTGGATTCCTAACATGAATAATACTTGCATTAATATTCGTCGTACCATCAGCACCAAGAGGCAGAGCTGGCCTAGACCTCACTCAATCACCAGCCATGGCTTTGGTCTCGCTCTTGTCATGCAAATGTACATTTATTTTTCCCTTTGCTGAGACTAAAGGTCTGGCAGAGCAGGGTAACAAAGGTAATATAGCTATATTGCTGTAAAGGTAGTTGATCAGAAATTACATGTACTGATCAGTAACTACAAACCCAGTATGCTGCACAAGGTACTGAAGCGTTAGGGATCTAAGAAGGCAAAATCCAGCCTGTTTCTAATTCTCCTTTGTATCCCAAACCTCCTCACACCCTGGTTTTGTCAAACAGTAGTCAATAACTCTACCACTGCCTCGGAGGAAAATCACAATAATTGCTAATTTGGCAAAAACACAGCAGCCCATGAAGTGGTAAATATTGAGGGCTCTGTGTTTCCGATATAGGGCAACCTGGAACACTTGGTGAATGAGGACTCACTCAACTTCATTTTAAAGAAAAAAGAAAGCTCATATCAAAGGATAAAGACAGCAATATACACCTAATTTCTGTTGAGACCATCAAGAACTGTGGTTGTTACTGAGCTGAGTTTTTACAAACTGAGACCAAATTTGCAGGAGAGGAAAAAGCAATTATGGACATGAAGTATTTAAGCTTTGGATCTGTGCAAATTCTGGATATACAAGCTGGACATTTGGTAGCAAATGGTCTGATTTCCATCTTTTCTTGCTGGCTTGTTGCTATATATCCATACTGCAGAAAATGGTAAGAAAATCCCACCAGGAGGTGGGAAAGTTTGAAGACACGAACACAAAAGCAGCTGTAAACTGAGAAACAAAAATGCCTTCCTGTGGAAAGAACAGCAGTATTTTAGCATCTTTTAAATGCAAAAACCCCTGGCATGATGAGAAGCCTGAAATGAGAATCTCTGTTTGGGGATGCTGGTGCATAGCATATCAGCTTTGATGTCTCCTTCTGTCCCCTTGCCAAACTGCTCATGTTCTGTAACAGTCATCACCGTGCTTTTGGTGACTAAATTGCATCATGGACATCTCATGTTCATGATGCAGGAGATGGCTTTTGGCAAGAACGTGGAGGCATAACAGAAAACCCCACAACTCCAATGCACTACTGAGACAATTCAGGTCCAGACTGATGCTGAAATCAATACAATACAATTTGCTGAATGGTTTTCTAACAACAACAACAAAAATTAAAAAGAAAATCAAAGCTATATTGGGTTTGTCATTTGGGCTGCATTGTTTCTCCACAGTTTTTGTTGTTTCCCCAACTCTCATTTTGCAAGAACTAACTCTCCTGTACAGAACCAGACTGAGCAGAGGAGCACCCTTCAGCCCCACCATATCTCTGTGAGCAGGGCCCCAACAACCCTCCATGCCAAAGAGGGCCAGGGGCTCATTAAGACAGAACAGAGGAAAGGGAAATTGGGCAGTTCCACTGATTTCCACTTGAGCTTTTTCCTTTTGCTCAGAGCAGATCCAGGAATTCAATTCCTCAAATCCTGGTATTTGAAGTACATCCCTGACTCTCTGTCATCAAAAGGAAAATTAAAGGAACATGATTGCCAGCAGGCAGCATCTTAAAACAAAAGTTACAGAAATAGCAGTGGCTCTGAGAGCCAACTACATCCTTCCTTTCCTCTAAAGGAAATGTCTGCTTGCTCTGTTTTAGGGCTGCATTCTTGCAAGGAGATCATTACATCAATATTCCATAGTAAGAATAGCATGCTGTCACTGTAAATTTGACATAGATTAATATTAAACTGGATTTAAGATGCTGTTTTTACATAATGTGCTTGTAATTACCTGGCTAATAGCAATCACTGTGATAGAGCAGTATAGTTAGTTACTCAGGGAAAATTAAAATCATATCCCAATTTGACATTCACTAAGAGCCCGTCTAGGAAATTTAGCCAGGTTCAATGGAAGGATTTGCTCTCTATTGCCACTGAAAGCATGAACAGTCCTGGTCCTCAGCTACTATTCTGCAATAAATTGGGGTTGTCAGGCACTATAATGATAGGACCAGGGATAAAAAGTTTAGAAGAGAAGAGGATGAGATACAAGGAAGAAATTACTCAATATGAGAGCGGTTGAGGATGCCCAGAGAGCTGTGAGTACACCGACTGCAGAGGCACCCAAGACCAGACAGGCTGGGGCCGTGGGCAGCCTGGTGCCCTTGGGGTTGGTGTCCCTACTCATGGCAGGAGTTGGAACCGGATGGTCTTTAAGATCCCTTTCAACCCAAACCATCCTACAGTTTATGGTTATAGCCAGAAATACCACATGAGGCTCAGATTGTTTCAGTGTTCTACAGGTCACTGGCAACTTTTTGTAGCTGAGGCTTGCATTCCGAAAATTGTAACACATACAAAATAAATGCCCTTGGCATTGAAGCCCTGCCTTCACCTGCTCCTGCAAAATTAGCTTGCAATATCACCACTGCCACTGTTTACCTCTTTAGCATGTCACAAGTAAATTTCTATACTCAACCATCAAATTATCCCTTCACAGACAAAAAAGGAAAGAGAATTACAGTTATCAGCAGAGCACACAAATAGAAAGGTTGGTTGCAATTCAAATAAGAGTTTCAGGTTTTGGAACTCATTAATGCTCCTTTTAAGAAAACTCCAAGAAAAGTTCACTACCTTCCTGTTACAGTGATGGCAAAGCCAGCTGGTGCAGCATCTGTGATGCTGGTTCATTGCTGGTGCAACCCAACCCATCTTGCACCAACTATATGACCAATATTAGCTATTCTGTCCTACAGCCAGCAGTCACTGGCCTGAACAGACATCAATGCCTGCGTTCACAGTGCATTTTTCATACCCTGGGCCCACAAAACACAGGACAGCTAAGGGGCCACATGCACTTCTATGTCAGGCCACTTTTTGACTGAGTGAATAAACAAACATCAAGATGCACTGTTACACAGTGAAGGACAACCTCCTCTCCAATGTCAAGTCATACAAACACTGATGCAAGGCTAATGGCCTTACGTAGGGCCAGAATGTAACATCAGAAGGGCTTTTCTTAAAGCATTATGCTTTGAAGAATCAGCTGGTTTCAGAAGGCATGAAACAATCTATTGTTTTCCATTAGTGCACTTAACCACTTCAGTATTTCGGAAGGTGCACAGTCTTCCAGGGAATGAATTGACTTTCTCAGAAGTATCACACATCTCAGAACTATCGGGTATCAGCCACAGCCAGCAGTAGATATTGGATGTGCTAAACCAGGTCACTGGTTGAGAAAAACAGCCAGACTCTGCATTCTTGCACAAAGCAGAACTGTAAGAACCAGCCATAAGCAGAGCAATTCATTCTTTCAGAAATGGCCTATGATATTCATAAAGGCTTGGATATTCAAACAAGTCTTAATTGTGATGTAGCGGCTTACACTGTAAGCAGCCTCCAGGGAAAAGCGCTTTCAATTAACCAACATAAACATTACATGTTCTGCTCAATTTCATGACTAAGAGCTGGGAGTCATAGCATAGGGCCAGAACCCACAGCACAGAGAAGAAACATAGCTGTAACTTAAAATTATGCTTCTTCTCCCCTGCATAAGGTTGCCTGAAATACCCTCACGTCTCCTGCTACCAGGGCAAGGAAGGACACAATGTAGTTCATGATTTTTGGGCCTATAACAAGTCACTACACTCCTACCTACCAAGCCACTTGCTCTTATGACTAGATCCCAGCAAGCAATCAGTGCAAAATAAATCTGTGCATGCTTTGTGCTTGGTGAAATGTAATAGGAAGCACAGCAGCAACAGCAGAGCAGCAAGGTCCTAAGCTGCAGCGAGTGAGGATTTGCCCAAACACAACAGCTAGGGGCACAGAAATAAAGGAAAAAAAGCTGCTTACCTTCAGAAGGCCTCACGCACACAGGGATCTGCTTCAAAACACCCTTGCCTCTGCTGCCAACCCTTAAATAAGGTCTGGGAAGGGACTGATCCTGGCTCCAGCCCTTCCAGTCACTCAGGTGCACTGCATACAACTGAGGTCCCCTGGGTTGGCCCTGCCTTTCACCAGGTGCTCAATCACAGGTTCAGGCCATGACTTAGCATTTCCACTACACTTGGGGTATGTAAGAAGACTACCAGGGCTACGACACACAGAAAAGAAAGCAGTGAAGTCTTTCTAGCTCTATTTATCCTCATTAGCTGACAGAGTAGAATATTAAGGAAAGGTCTCTTTCCCCCAGTGCCAAGTTAGTACATATGGCATCATTCTTCCTAGAAGCAATCAAAACCACAGTGAACATCCAGGAGGTGTGAGCTGCTTCTGAAATTTAACCTGAGGCCAAGGGAATCTGAATTGGAACTAATGACTTCAGCAGCCCTGGCTGTGGAAGCAGGAGCCCTGCAGTGCCTGAGAGCTGCTGCAGGATGGAGATTTCCAGCACTCACTGCTTCGCTTCTCACCTGAATTGCGTTGGTTCAGCACTTCTGAGAACTGTTTTTCCATCACGTAACACAGGGAGCTCAGAAGGGGTCAGGGGGCTGGAAGAGCTGTCTGAGTTCATGGGCAGGGATGTAACAGATACTCCCAGCATGCCTACAAATGATCTTACCTTAAAAAGGAGAGGCAAGATTTGTTCCTTAAGCAACGGGTTTAACTTGTTGGGATTTTGCTTTTGGTTTCTTCCAAGCTCTTCCTTTTTGTACGGTTTAGTTTAGGAGCCAAGAAAGGTTTGGGGGATGGCAGCCTCACAGTCCTCTTTGCACCTTCCTTCACTCCCAGGACAGATCCGGGTCTTCTGCTCAGGATGCCCAGGACTGTGGGTTGGAAAGGCCAATTCTGTGACGTTTTCCCCAGGCAATTCCTATTTACTTCTGCAACTAGACTGAAAAGGTGGACTTAGCAGATTCCCGGAGCAACATGGAAGTGCAGCGTATCCCAGCTGGGATTCTAAAGTACCTTTCTCCAAGATATTCAGCAACAGGTACAATTTGTACACAGCAATAACAGCCTGAAGTCTGAATAAATTGCTGATTTTGAAATAGTGAATGACATACAAGCAACAGCGCACATGGAACAATGTGTGAGAATAGAAGGATGGGTTTCGTAGCATTTTATCCTCTCATCATAGATATTTGTGTGGGAATTCTTGCTGCCAGGAAGCCAGCATGTCTAAAAGCATCTTGAAGAGTCTTTGACAAGCAGTTCCAGTTTATAAATGGAAAGTTTTCATTGCTTTTTTTTTTTTTTTTTACCCCTTCATCATTTCCACCAAACAGGGAAGTTACATCTTCTACATTTTTAAGCTTGATTTTCCACCCATCTTTGATTTCTCCCCTCCAGCAAAAGCAGCTGTCAAAAAAAGGGTAAAAAAAGACTACTCTAAAGAACAGTGACTGCTCAGCATCGTACGCAGTACGACCATTTTCAGGAACTGCTGGGCTGGTTTGTAATCTGTTTTTGTTTTGTTTGTTGGGTTTTGCTTTTAGGGAAGGATCTGAGAAACGTGAAGTTGGTAAAAGCAAACAAAAATCTCACAAACTATACATCTCGCTGAGGAAAAACTTCCACGTGGGGAAAAAAGGTTTTATTCCTTATCATTGGGTGCAGTTTACACCACATCACTGTGACGGTTTTGAAATGGCTTTGCTCAAAGCTGGCTGACAAGCCCAAGGAGATTTTCAGCCTTTACAAGAAATTTCCACTAAACCTTCAGGAGACTACAATATTTCTTCAAATAACTTTTCTCCTAAAGAATGGGAAGTTACTTAGAAGTGGGAGCTCATATATATCCATTTGCTATGCAACTCCTTCCTATTGCCACATTTTATTTCATTTTGAATATGGATTATTTAATGAGGAAAATGTTAATGTTGGGCTTCCTTTCAAGAAGCTCATGATGGTTAGTGCCTCTTTCAAATATGCTTTGTTGTGCCTCTTTCAAATATGCTTTGTTGTGCCAAGTAGAAGGCGGCTACCCTTGTCACCAGTACTGCAGGGGTTAGGGAAAGCAATTGCAAGACATTATTGCCCTGGCAGACAGTTCTGAGCGTTGTGGTCCAAACTAGGGGAAAATGCATGCATCTCACATCCAGGGGCCTCCATGTCCGTGTGTGCTCAGATCAGTTGGAGCTGAATCTCAAGCCTGCGTCTCCCACACCAGGTCCCAACTGTGCTGGCTGCCTGCAGTCCCACCAGGCCCTGCAGTGCATGGGCAGATCACTGCTGGCAGCAGAAAACTGGCAAATTAGGATCCAGCTGTGGATTTCTTGAATGTTTTGGTCTGACTGGATTTGAAAACTGAAATTTGTCTTCAGATCAAAAGAAACCAAACTCCCTTCCCCAAAACAAGAATTCCCCGATGCAAGCACTTCTTTCTTCCCCTCATCCTTTATCCTCTTTTGTCATTTTGTATTCATATAAAGCAGTTCTGTAGTTTAAAGATTTTTAACTAGAAAAAGAAATTATTTTCAACCCCAATAGTGAGTAATATTCTGACCTTTAGAATTCATTTTCAGTGATGAAGATCAGAATAAGTGGTTTATTCTTGTCTGTCT
>PPHD01012368.1:0-18087 GCA_002909625.1 Bambusicola thoracicus | reverse complement strand
AGCAGTTATTTGGGTGGCTGAGGAGCATACTAGGTCTTACTCATGATGTCCTCATGGTTAAAGGCTTGGGCTTTGGGGCACAGCATTGTAATATTTTCCATGAAACTCTGACTGCAAATAAATTCTGAAGAGTTTAAGAATTCAGCACAACAACGGTGATTTGCTATAGGACAAAGTTTAGGGTGGGTTTCTTTGTTTTTTCTTTTTTTGCATGACAGGCTCATAAACAGCGTGAGAGAAACTGCAGGCCAGAAAGGCAGTCTCAACGCTTGGAAATTTAGTCTGCGTGTGAGTCAGATTGCAGCCTGAGATTTGTATTTTGACAGTTTTACCGTCTTGCCAGAGTTCTTGCAGTGTGTTTCCTGAACAGAGCAGAAATCCTGCAAGATTTATCTTGAGCAGCTAAATTACTAGAAGTTCTTGCTGTTGATTTTCTGCTATGAACTTTGGGTTGTATGTAAGGATATGTGAAGCTGCCCCAGAAAGCTGGATCGGATCCAGGGTGAATGGAGAAGAAAGGGGATGAATTGCCCTCCCACAGTGTCCATCTCTTAACCTGCCCAGGGTGAGAGAGGAGTGGAGCAGTGGTGGGAATGGTTGCTAACTGGGGAGGGGATCACAGGACTTCCTGACCCCTCCAGTACATCCATACCTTTTGTTCTGTGTGATTACGTGCATTCGAACTCCTCCCATCTTCTCAGTATTGATAAAGAATGAGATCTGTGCTTCTGGTTGATCCATATATACACAAAGCACAGTGTCTATTTAAAAAAAAAGAAGTCCAGATTTTTTTTGATGCTTTTCTTTTTTTAGAATGGCCTCTGAGATGAGCAATGCCTGTTATTTACTAGGGGCTGGTAGTTGATAAAGCCCTGCCTTTATGGTTATGTGCTTTCTCAGGGGAATGCCACAAGGATTCCCCAGGGTATCTGCTATAGACAAGCAGGAAATTGAAAATGAGTTGTGCAGGAACAAATTGCTCACATCCTATGGAGATGAGGTTGAATTACAAAGGCACAGTGAGCTGGAAGAAACACAGAATGAGTAAACCAGGAAAGCCCAGCTCAGTATCTGTGTGAGTAAGTCTGTCTTACAAAGAATGATACCCTGAATTTCTTGGGATGATGAATTTTAGGTGTAAGGAGCGTAACTGTGAAATCAAGTGAATAAACAATATGTTTAAGGAAAATGGGAGATAGTCATGGATAAAGATATTCAGAGGCTGTGAACTCCCAAGTTTTGTCTCTTACACTGTCCCAGTATTCCAGAACAAACTTACTCCTGTTCTTTTTTTTTCTCTATATTGAATTCCATGCTCATAGTTACATTTGTGCCTTCCCCCATGGGTAAGATTTAGGGACAAATAACGCATTCATCCTTGAGGAGCCCTGAAACACAGCGCTGTTTGGAGCCATCTGAGAGTTTGAAGTATAAGGGGAAGAAGGCAAAGCAGACCTGTCAAATGTTGAGATAAAACAGTTCTGGCCATTAAAAATAAAAATAAATCATACATCTGCTTTTAATAAATTTCCCCAAGCCCATGGCAAACCTTTTGTGTGTCACATCGATTTAAGGTAAAAGGGCTGCAGTGGAGGGCTCCCTTACTGCTGCATTTTGTTTTGAATGTCAGCTGGATACGGACATGTGGAGCACTGCTGCCATTGTCAAAGTGGTGCTCCCTTGTCCTCCTTATCCAGCTGCTTATTGCGCACAAACTGAGCATCAGAAAGTGCCAAAAGTCTAATGTGAAGATGGATAGATAGGACAGATCCAATGAAAAATGCTTTACATGTCAGGATGCTTTGGGAATCAGGAACTTCTGATGTATGATAAATATGGGAGGAAGAACAAGATGTCAAAGAAGTGGAAGTAGGGGAACAAAGAAGCAAACTGGAAGGCCAGAAGAGTGATGCTGAATGAAGGGCAAACAAACGTGAATCTGAGGCAGGTGCACAGGCTAGCACAAGCTTTTCTGAATTGCTATTTTATTGCTGATCTGTCCTTTTATGTCTGAGTTGCTTCTTTAATCACAGTTAGATTTGAAGGTCATTGCTTTATGAGCTTGAGCCTGAGAAGTGCCAGTATTCTGGCCGTGGCATTGTAGAACTGCATGCTGAACTTCAGCATGTGAGGGTCATACTGGCTCTTAATGGGTTCAGTATCACTTCTGGATTCAGTATCACTTCTGTTTTTTTCTATGTATCCTGGTTAAAGCCTTGCATACTATTTTCGTGGAGGGAAAAAAGCAGAGGAAAAATGTAATTAAATCCAAATAAATAGAACACATGTTTTCTGAGTGCATTACAAAGTACTTAGAAACCAATAAGATGGTTAACCGAGTTGCTAATCCTTACTATATTTTCTAAAGCACACACTTCCTGTTGGTTTTTGCCCCAGCCCAGCAGAATTGTATGTCAGAATTAACTGGGTGGCACAATACTGACAATGAAGGGAGGCATGCATTTTGTATCTGTGAAAGTGCCTTACCATGCAGTCTTCAGTGTGTTTCCTTGTTTTTCATTTTCCTCTTTAAGCAGATTTACGGAGGCCTTTCTGTGCTGCATACACTGTTTGTAAGACTTAATGTAATCACACAGAACAGTTTGCACAGTAATTGCTGTGCTGATATTTAATTGAAACTGCTGTACACAGAACTAGAGAAAAGCTCCTTGTTCCGGAGCATCCTCTGCTCAGAGAAGGCACAGGCTGGAATGGAGATATTTACTTGGGGGCCTCCCAGGAGGAGTGCTTATATTTTGAGCAACACGTGTCTGTGCAAGTCTGACAGCGTTCTGCCTATTGCTGTTTGGGCAGATGCTGCTTAATTCCATAGGGGAAAAAAAAACATGAGTAAGAAATGTGAGGCAAGAGGGCCTCCTGTCTCCCAGTTAGCAGTAAAAACAGCACACAATGGGGATTGGGTTACATCCCTGAAAAAGCAGGGCTAGTAGTAGTGTGTTTTGTTTTGTTTTTCCATGAGATGCATTCTGGGAGTTCTCCAAAGAGTTTGCCATATATAGGCCAGTGACATTTCATAGTCCCTCTGAAAATGCTTCTATCGATACCACTTGAATGCCAGTTGAAATCAGTAAAAAAACCAACTTGCAAAGTTAAAGCAAATGGTTCCTATTTCACTGAGAGATAACAGGCTGCAGGAAGGCATAAGGGCTGAGGTTAGAGCGCAGGAGATCCCAGTGCTACAGCACTGAAAAGCTCTGAACTGCTGGGCAAGATTTGTCAGCTCTCGGATTTGCATTGCTTAAAACGTGTGTGGAGTTATATTTGCTACAGTCCAAGTATGCCTTGTAATTCTGAGCTGTAAGCATCAGCAAGGTGTGCTGAGTGGTAGACAGGCAGTATGCATCCTTTAAAGCCTGGACTTGCTGCTGACTAGGGGTTCACATTTAACCTTCAGGAGTATGAAAGCTATACTGTAAGGTAGATGCGCTAACCGAGTTATGTTCAACTTCTTTATTCAAGATACAATCACTGGAAAAGTATATCAATAGCTTAAAATGAAATCATTAGTTGGGTATGTAGTAATGAGATGCAATCTTTGCTGCTAATCGGGGTAATCAAATTTCACGTTTCTGTCAGCATGAGTTAAAGATCACAGAAAGATCCCCATGTTATAACCTTGGTACAGCTTCCCATAGCTTTACTAAGATTGCTTCTCTTCCTTGGAAGCACCCTGCAGGAGATGAGCAGGCTTGCTTTGTCACGAGTGTCACCTGCAGGAACTGGCACCGTACTGAGCTGGCTGCTTTGGGTATGGAACAGCACCTTCTGCGGGGTGCACTTCTTACAGCTTATCTAAGGATCAGTGAGAGGACTGTAAAGTGAACAGGCCTTGTGTTTCAGCAGAGCTGGAGCTCGGGTGCATTGACTTCATAAACTCAAGTCATGAACGTCCAGAACTTAGTGCAGTTATGCAGACTGAAGCACAGACATGTGATGGGTCCTGCAGGTGCTGCTGCAATGCAGCCACACTTCTGACAGGGCAGATGGTTTGCATTCACCAGCTAACACTGAAGCGTTGCTGTTTGTGTGTGCATGCAAGAACTATCCAATTAGTTTGAAGGGGATTTTTAATTGTATTTGTTTTTAATTTTAGGAATCTTTCAAAGAAATATCAACCCAAAAAGAACTCCAAAGAAGAGGAAGAGTACAGGTACGTTCATGGTGTACTGCTGGGTGAGCATGTACGATAGAGGAAGGGGGAGAAGGCTCTGTCGCCTGCTGGGATTTGGCCGGTCAAGCAATGCAACACACAGGTTGTTGCTGCTATTAAGGAGTGGAGTTGTAAGGAAGTTTGGATTTGCCCTATAACCGTTCAGTTCCCTTCAAATGTTCTGGGTACTGTCTTATGGTTTTTTGTTTTTTTTTCTATGTACCTTAAAATCTTCAAGCCAGACTATTCAATCCTGCTCCTTTGAAGTGCATGACCAAACTCTGATTAGCTCCAGCAGCAACAGAAGCCGCTGTTAATTTTAGCATGAAACTTGGGTAGTCTGTACAAGTATTAAATCACTCAAATGCACTGACAAGGCAGATTAGTGTGTTACTTAAGGGATCATATTATAACACCACAAGAGAAGTCGGTGGCTCTTGAAGGGTAGGAGATGTAGTTTATACAGGCAGCATCCTGGAAAAGGGGAACACATGACTGGCAGCCATTGAAGAATGCTGCATCATCCAGCTACCTGTGTCTGATTTAGGTGCTCAGATTGTGTCTCCCTGGTGGCCGGGGACTGATGTAAGCATTTGCAGAGGGCAACTGCAGTGTCAAAGCACAGCTCCTTTGCTCTGTGACACTGGAAATGCATATGGATGATAGTAAGCCATGCCATTAAAAACACTCCTTTCCTTGATCAAAGTTATTCTTTAAAGAGAACTTTCTAGAAGAGAAGCTTTCCAATGGACAGCCTACATGTCAGAGCTGTAACCTTTTCCTTGGAGCACTCTGACTTTTTCTAAAATTACTGCACTTCAGTGTTTTGTAATGCAGCAGCTCTGAACGAAGGCACCACAGAACGTTCTGACCCTGCAGCCCTTTTCTGCGGGAGGCTGCTCTGCTTTCTTAGAGCCTGGCAGCAGACTTGAACCCTTGACCTCGAAATCTGAAATGCTTCACGTGAGTTTGGATTCAAGTCCAACTCTCTGCTTGTACTAATTGAGGTTTTTGGGTCCTGCTGTGTACAGCCACTCGAGTCATTCATATTAACTGAGATAACGGCCTTTTCATTTTGGTTTTGATTTATTTTTGGTAACGTTGTGTGGGAATCAGTTATTGATGCTATTGTTTCCTAAGACACTGATATTTACACAAGGAAGCTCATATTACCAGCACAACGGCTGTTTTTCTTTGTCCTTGGGATTAGGAAGAGATGTGCCTTTGGATAGCTATACCGTAAATGGTTGATACCACTCACTCAATAATTTTGAGTTTACTACTAGGTTTTGTGGTTTTTAACACATCTTCATCTGCTGTAAAAGGATAGTGCAGCTAAATGGCTCACGTGATGTGACACAGAAGATTCTGTGTATCCCCTGACCTTTTAAATGGAGCATTCACCTCAGCATACTTCCCATGTGTCTCCGAATAACGTCTGGGGGTTTGTCATGTAGCCCTCGGGTGCCTTGGATGCTGCATTGAGATGGTCTAAAATCCTGCTTTCAAGCTTATTGTCAGTCTGCAGTTCTGTCTCTGGTTCCCTGTCTTTTGCAGCTGGGATGTCTCTTGAGGCACCACAGCTTGGCTGTGTATGTAGCTCCTTATATTGGTTTGGGTCTCTTTTCTTAGGTATTTTTTTCCTGTTTTTTTCTCTGATGCCTTTCATCCCCAGTCATACCATTCCTCTTTGTCCTCTAAATCTCTCCGCTTTTTCTTTGGATCTTCACCTAAGGGAGATGTTTTTATTGCAGGCGATTACTATTAATATTAATAGTTTTGCTAGTATGTACAAGTGCAGTGCTTCAGAGCAGCTGTCTTCCAGCTGACCAGCACAAGCAGAGGAATTTAAATGCAGCTCTGTTGGCTCACTGCTGAATAGGCCAGTGACATAATCTGCTGTTTTTGAGATTGTGTGCACAGATGTTCATTTCTCCCTTTTAATAATACATGAAATGTTGTACTGGAGATTATCTAATATGAAAAAAACAAACCTTGCGGTGGAAAGTTTAAATATAAACTATATGGGTTTATGGTAAATACGTGGTCAGTAAACTCACTGTCTTTCTGAAAAGTTTGTAAATTATAGCAAATCTACATCCAGCTGGCACTTGGAACAGTTCTCTTTTCTGCACTGTACTACCAAAGGCTGGTTGTTTAGGTTGGATTTGGCCAGGTTGGGTACAGTGGTGATTCTGCTGTGGAGTGCAGGGCTTGGAAGAGTGTAACTCAAAAATGGTGAGTAAAGATTAGCACAGTGAAGTCCCAGAGCTGTGCTGATAAAACATCTGGCACTCTGAATGTGCTGTATTTTAAGAGCCGATGTCAAACTGTCTCAATCAAGATTAATTTATCATCAGACAACTGTCAGTGTTTGGGGCAGGCTTTCTTGTGAAAAATTCTTTCATGTGAAACAGTGCTAATCCGTATTTAGTCTCATGCTTAAGAAGGATTCCACCTCCCTTTTCAGCGTGTGTTTCTGGAAAGAAAGGGACTAAAAGCAAAATGCATTTTTGTCCTCTGCAGGTACACATCAACTAGAGCCTTCCTAGCCACTTTAAATGAAATGAATGACTATGCCGGACAGCATGAGGTCATTTCAGAGAACATGACCTCTCTTATCATTGGAGAGTTAACTCGCTATGTGCAGGAGCTGAAACAAGAGAGGAAATCGGTAACTGAATGTTTTTTATTATTCACAATTGCTTGCTACATAAGACAGATAATTAGTGGTAGTGGAGTTCAATGTTAAGCAAAATTAATCTGCAGTTAATAAACACGAGCTTTATTAATGAACCAGGCATTAAAAAAGTGGGTTATGTGCCCTGGCCGAATCGCTGAACCATTTGAATTATATGTTATAAAATCAGACAGCTACGCCTTCAGGAGAATGCCTGCTAAATAAGGTCAGAGCCCCATCTGTGCTTAAGGCTCTGATAGCCAAAAGCTTGCGTAGGGAAGAGTCCAGCAGCACCATGTGAAGCATGAAATAAACAGAGAAGCTGTGTTACTAAACCAATTGAGACAATTAATAGGAAGTTGATTCACATTTTCCTGCTTCTCAACCAGATCTGATCAACCAAACTTTCTTACAAACAGACTTCTAATGGGAACTACAAGGTCGACTTTGTTTTGGTGATAATGAGGAATCTTTTTCTTTCAACCTGCTACTTTCAAGACTGCTAAAATTAGGAGTTTGTTAGTACTTTATTGTAAACAATAGTTTATGAACCCATGTGCCTGTCACCATGAATGTTTAAAGCTGATTAATTTGTGTGTCACCAGCTCTGAAAGGCATACAGTTGAGATGTGATGGCTTTTTTCCCCTGCCTTGAACTCCTATCCTTGGAATGAGTGAGCATAAAATACTGTTTGTAAGCATTATTGTTAAAAATGCTTGTAAACCAGATATAAAATTGCTAAGCAGTGTTCAGCAGGCAGGGGAGCATCAGACCACAGCTCTCGTTTCCATACAGTAGCCAAACTATTGTAAAGTGAAAAGTACTCTTATTAGTCCAGCAAAAACATAAGCATTTATAAATAGCCCCACTAGACATTAAGGGTATGTTAAAGTGAGCGAGACCAGAGTCTGAAAATGTCCATATTTTCCCAAGTTTACTATGAGAATAAGTCTGTCAGCAGTGCAATGGAATATACAGACATACCTTTCATTTGCAGAATGGTGTGCAGTCTTTCAGGGGCATATTTGGCCAGCAGCATGCAAGTATGTTTTGCATACAACTGGGATAGGAGGGTGACCTCAGCCCTTTCTATGACCTTTTATTCTGCATGAACTCTGTACAGTATGCAAAGCCCCAACAGAAAAAAAATCTGTATGGCATTTGCCTGTCACTTCTAATTTTGTTACCTGATTTCTTAAATTACAGGGATTTATAAAGTGATCGGAATACCTATTGGATGTTTTAAATAGAATTCTGAGAGCCTTGGTATCTTGTAAAGAATGTGAGCACTAACCGTATGGCTGGTTTGTTTTATTTGTAGAGCTTTATCATAAGCTTGGCTCACAGGGTGAATGACAAGCAAATTATTTTAATATCAGTCCAGTGATGCACTGTAGGGACAGCAGAAAGGATTTGACGGTCTATTTACCTGCTGTTGGTGATAAGTCAGCTTTTAGCAGAAGGCAGCTGTCAGTCATGGTTGCTTCTTTTGTTCTTGTAGCATGAATATAAACTGTGTGAATTATGAATCCTTGTCTGATTCCTTTGGACTTATCATTTGTGAGCAAATGGTGTTGAAAAGGAAATTGCTTCTCCCTTCAGGCATATTTCATACCATAAAACACAAATGCATCAATCAAGCTCGGATCTGCACAGCGATTCTTGTGGAAATATCACAGGTCTGATGCTCTGGCAAAACCTCATGAGATACGAATTGATGAATAGCTTGGAGTTTCTAGAAACGCTGCTGGCAGAGCTCTCATGCTCACTGTTTGATGCATAATCAGCTGTTGTGTAGAAGCTGCTGTAAGCTGCAAGTCCTTCCTGAGGTTAGGACCACAGAGAGGAATTGGGAGACTCATTCTTTTTTAGTCTTGTATCATTTGGATTGAGTGTTCAAGTGTCTAAATACCTGTAAAACAGAACAACGTCAGTCACAAGTTCAATTTTATTTTGCTGTGCATTCTTCTTTCATAGGATAACCCCCATTGACGTTAACCCTGCATCAGGTGATGTGTTTTGTCTCTGTGGTCTGTGGAGTTAAGCATCCACCCTGCCTCCTCTTTACCTACACTCTGCGTGAGATGGAGAACTCCCTGCGCTGTTTCAGTTCTTCCCTGCTCTCCAGTGAAGTGAAACTCTTAAAAGTACAGTTCCTCACTTTCACTTCTTTCTGGAGTCTCTTGATCTTAGACAACACATGCTATTGTGTCGTCTTCAGCGAGGATCTTATTGGCTGTTTTCAAGCTGAAATATCAGTTCCAGGCTTCTCAAGAGAGATAATTTAGGTATTTTCTCAACTCTGGCTGAGGAGGACCCTCAGTGCTGTAATTTCTCTGGATAGAAACTCATACATTCATTTCTGGGACAGTTCTGATTTCAGGACTCTGCTCGTAAGCTGGGTCTGACTCAGTCCTCTGTGGCAGCAGCTGCTCTTTGTCTCTAGGTAGACGCTGCTCTCACATCAACTTTGCTAAAAATGTATTTGGGAGTCATGAACTATTCCTCTTGTTACTGCTTCTGCTTTCACCTCTACCTCCACCTCCCCTCGGGCATTGGCTGGCTCCATACAATCGAGCCTGGAAGTAAAGTACAAGCCAGCAGCTCTGCTGCAGACTGAGCTGGTGCAGCACTGGGACCCTGTGGTTGGGAGAGAATTTACCCAGTGTCAATACATTCCATTTTGTGTCAGGATAGAAGCAGAGCAGGGAATGAATGCATCCTTATGGATACTGCAGGGGCAAAAATGGTCTGGTTCTTCGTAGTGGAGCATGTGCACCCTCCCTGTGTGCATTCATACTGGGGGTGTCCGTGTCAGAGAGCTTTCTGTTTCTTGTAGACTCTCAGGTGTTGATGAAAAGTAAATAATTAGAGGAATTCTGCCACATTCGTTCATTCTGAATAGTGCCCTGTTCTGCTAATAGTCCTGTGGTTTTCAGCAGGATTTCTCATGGAGTGCTGCACTGTGCAAGCATGAAACAGGATGGCGGAATACAGCACTATCACGTGCACAATGGATTTCTGATCTGAGCTATGGATGTGCTTTAGGCCTTTGTTTGGAGCACAGCTGCATTTTGTGCTGCAGAGGTACAGAGGAACATTGCTGTTCTCCATAAATTACAAACTCAATAGACAAAGTAGACTGAAGGAAGGGGAAAAGATGTGTTGAAAGGAAGTGCTTTGCCATGCTTCAACCTGTGTCATAATACTAAGAAGAAGCTGTGATGAACATGCAAAGGTAGATGTGTTTCATGTCACCATTCACAGGACTGTCTTATGCTACATTATTACCAATGAGAATGGTAGGACCTCAAGACCATGTTGTTATTCTTGGAAACAAACAATTCCCAAGAGACTGCTTCCTATCTTTGCTATCAGGAAAGGAAAAGCGTTTGTCAAGGCTTTCTGAGAATTAAGCTGGGAAAATTGAGGAAAAAATAATGTTCTCTGACTTCCGTCTCTATCAGTGCTTTTGTCACTGGTCATTATTTTAAGTATCATTTATGACAAAAGCGTAGATGGTTTGATAGAGAAGAGGAAGTACTACATTGCTAGGACTGACTTTATGTTGTCCTGAGCTGAGGGTGCCAGTTACAGAAAGTCAAAGGTAACTGGTTTCTGCACACGTAATCTAGTTTGAACATGGAAAACAGGAGGGAAAATGAAATGGCCTTGTACTATATCATATCTCTTAAATTCTCGAACAGGATGTTGTCAAATGGACGGCATGCTATGCGTATAAACTAACTAGAATAGCTTTTCTGACTACATTATGTATAACGTACGTATTTCTCTGATCTTTATTTTTATAATGTAAACAGATGGTAATGGGCATGTCCTAAATCTAACCATGCAGTCAACTGCAGATTACTTCCCTAAGAAATACAAGGCTTAAATTTTTTTTAATGTATATTTTTTTAAGCCTTTCATAAGTCAGTTATTCCCCGTGTTTGGGTTTTGGTCCAGCACCATCAGCCCTGCTGTCACACCAGTGTTGTGAGTGGCTGAGGCAATCCTTTAAATCACTGGATTGTGTGGTTCTGTGTAAGATACTTCCAAGTACATCTTGCTTTTCTTGGAACACTCTCAAAGGGTCTCTCAAAGAAAGTAGATAAGTCATCTTCTACCAAGCTTTTCTTGTCTGCTCCATGAGTCTGTGGCTCTATCAGCCCTTGTGGGTACCAAGAAAACTTGGCAAACTCTTCCCCTGCTCCTTCTTGTAGTGGTGTTGGCAGTAACAGGCACTCTATTGTAGGTGACTCTAGCTGCTCCCAGGGCTTTCATCAGCATGGATGAAATCTGAGCCTAACAAAAGTCAATGAGAGTTTTGTCCTGATTGCGCAGCAGCCGGGATTTCTCCACAGCTGTTACAAACACAGCACGGTGACAAGGAGAGTGCACCGACTGGTATGGCTTGGTTTAGAAATGAAATGATTGGCATACGGTTTGTTGTTGCCTGGATTTCCTGCTCTTCCTAAAACTCTGCTTCCTTTACTGTACTGCAGCAAAACGTCCCTTCAGCTGGGATCCTCTAGGGAGCCTGTTGACATGGATGGAGGCACCTGGCCCAAGGGTGGCCATTGCTCAGAGCACTCTCCGCATTGTGCTTCAGTGCATAAGGAGAAAAGACAGCTGTGGTCACGCAGCCAGCATGGCTTGGGCTTTGCTGCTGTGTTTTAAGCTATTTAGTAGGCCTAATACTTGGATAAAGTAGTTTTCAGGAAAATCTCAAAGTTGGCATGGTGATTGCTAGCGTAAGTCTCTTAAGTGTAGATTAAAAGGTGGTTTGGGGAGATAAAGTAATGAACAATATCAAAAACAAACCTTTCACTGTGGTATTTTATTAATAGTTTACGTGCTTGCAGGTCTTTGTGTTAGAGAAGGTTTAGGAGCATTCTCATTGCTGTGTGCTGCTTTGATTTCCTTCTGTGCAGGTTTTGTAACCTGTTGTACCGCCGGTTGGATTAAACCTGCCACACAGATGTTTATTTGTTTTATCCAGAACTGCTTTTTTTCATGTGCATTTCCAGTGCTGGGAATGTAGAAAGGAGTCTGGAGAAAACCACAGCACTTAAACAACCAGCGCCACTGTTGTAAATGTCTGAGTGGCTGCTTGGAGTGTGATTCATTACCTTGGTATCTCGCTTGTGATCTGAAAGGCTTTAAATGGAAAGCCTGATTAGGGTGTATCAGTTTGGCTGTTCAATTTGGAGGAGGAAAGAAGTCTGTATTATATCAACTATTCTAAATTGATTACTGAAATGTGCATGACTAACTGGGATGGTACTTTTCCATACCATTTGCTGAATCATTTGTTGAGTTCCTGTTTGCTCAATCACGATGTGTAGAATAACCAATTATTATTTCATTTGATTAGGAAAGGGGGAAAAAAGGCTCTTTAAATCGTGCATCTTGAAGCCGTGTCAAGAAGGAAATGATCTTTATTTTTACTAAATTAAAAAACAAGAAACCGAACCCCAAACAGCTGAAAGGCGTTTGCTGCATCAGAAGATTGTGAAGGATGTAAAAGGAAATGGGATTGAGGAAGTTGGAGATAGCGCGGGGTTTGAGGAAGCTGCACGCTTCCTGGATGACTCCGAGCACATCACTTAACTGTAGTGTCAGGCTTTTTTAACCTTAAAATCGGGCCAGTAGCTGAAAGGGCCTCAGTGCTATCGCTGCATATAAAAGTGATTTTTTGGGGTGCAGAAATCATCCTTTGAGCGTACATGATTTGCAGAAGCAGCAGTGCTCTGAATATGCGGTACGTTCTTCACTGTGTGTGGCTCTCTCCCCCCAGCAAGGATATGTGGGTGTCAACGCAGCGAGAACCGAGAGCTATAAATGGATTTAGAAAATGGTTGAACTTAGGAAAACAAATAGATTGTTCAAGTGGAATCCCCGAGACGTGGTTCACCTGTGTTCATCGGGTTGTCACTGCACATGGGCTCACCAGTTGCACCATTTAGTAATCCTCAGAAATGCCTGTTTTACATCCCACTCCTGTAAAAGGACTCCTCAAAAACACAACAGAATATGAACAGCATGCAGCCTTCCTGCTCCGGCTCACTGCTCCACTGGAACATACCGGGGCCAGTTTGTAGCTAATTCCCTAGGACAGAGTGGGAAAGAAGACGGATGGCTCCTGCAAAAATGAAATTTACTCTGCTGGTTAACAACAAAGCAGTTTAAAAATAGGAGCTGAAGACAATTTGTTACTTGATATGCTCTTCATCCTTCAGCCCTTGTATGCAGCTGTGTTCTGTTCAGTTACGGGGTGTGTTTTTCCCTGAGGTCTGTGGCTCATTGGCAGTGCTGGGCTCCAAGCAGCCCAGCTGTTCCCTGATCCAGTCCCTTCAGACCAGAGAAGTCAGAGGCAGAGGAGAGGGAAGCACATGAGGAGGGGACGAGGGAGGCAGCAGGCAGGAAGTGCAGTATGGAGACAGCCAAGTTAGTGTTATTTGTTTTGCTTCGTTCAGGATTTCCACATATTCCATGCTTATCAGCAAGATGTTTAAAAATGTGGCGTTAAATTGCAGTCGTTCCTTGGGATGGTTTTCTTAAGCTCTTAATTACAAAAGCAAGCCTGAAATCGTGAACGTTTCAAGTCCTCCTAGCAAGGAAGATACAGCACACGGTCACACACAGCATTTAAAGGAAATGGGAGTCTACAAAAGGAACCAAAATCTGTTTGGAATCTTCCCCCACCACCCAGCAGTTTCAGTCGTGTTTGTGATTAAATGTCATGGTGTGGTGACTGAGATTTGGAGAAGCATAGCATGGTCTGAGCTCCCCAGGTATTGTCAGAGCTGGTGACAAATGGGGCTGGCACTCACTCCTCATCTGCACTGCCCTCGGCCCCGCTGCCTCACGCTGGCTGCCTACAGAAGGTGGGAGTGTGATAGTTGATCTGAGAGCTGCTGTGCCCACAATTGAAGCATCACTGACGTTGTGCCTCTCTTCTCTGCTTCAAGAGTGGTTGTGTAGAGGTGAACACCATCCAGAACATGAAAACCGTTGTGCTCCTATGTTCATCTTACAGCTACACACACCTCCTTAACAATGGGGTTTGGGACTGCGCATAACACTGTCTGGATTGCTTGGAGCACTGCATTGCTTGTCCATTCTTGCAGACACATTGAGGCTTATTATGATTTTAAGGCAGTAGAAGTCTATTGGGCATGGTGTGAGAGAATTGCAGTTTTGTGGCTCTTTACTTCTCATGCATTAGGGCTGGCTTGTCTGGTGGAGGCTGAAAGGCAGCAGGGAGGCATTGCTAGCATGTCTGCTCCAGAAATGTGCTGCTCTGACACAGGGAACCATCCACTGCTGCAGTGGGGAATGCATGAAGTCCATCGTGGCCAGTTGGAGAGAGACTGCCTGCAAGCACTTCATAACCTCAGTGGTTTGTGGAAGGCTTTTGTTCTGAACCTGGGGGTTCTCTAACCTGACATGTTGACATCGTGTTACTTAAGATGCATTTACCATCTGATGCTGCACGTGGCAGACAATGTGTGCCTGTTGCAGGGATTAACTGACAATGCCAGACCCTTATGTTTGAATTTTACTCTGTAAAACCATGTCTGCGTTTGAGTAAAGCATCCTACTCGCTAGTAAATAATGCAGTGTATAGGCATCTCTCTCGCTGTTATAGATTGTTATTTATTTTGCAAGGTGCTTTGTAAGGAGAGCAGCCTGGCGTAACAGCTGGCTGGGCACTACGTTCAGATTCCTGGTCCCTATTTACAACTGTCATTGATTTATGCAGTGATCTTTGACAAATTGCTTACCCTGAGGACAAATGAGGCGTGTGGAGGATAGAGGGAGGAGTATCTAAAGCATATTAGGTTCTCTGATGAAGACCATTGTGTAAGGGCTAAGAAGTGCAATTTAAACTGACTGTAATTAATGTAATTATGAGCCTTGCTCCCAAAGGCGTGTCAGGATATGTTCCCTGTCACTCAGCAGCTAGCTGACGTCTCGTATTTCAGAGCTTCTGTATCACCATGGTGTGCACACAGTGTATGGGAGGGAATGGTTGCTGAGGGGGGGACCCAAAGTATTGATTACCTCTTGAGAAATAAAGAGTTGGATTTACAAATACTCAGATTAGGCAGAGGAGGTTTTCTGTTGAGTCTGAATGAAAGCCAGGACCAATACCAGTTGTTAGAGTGTGCTAATCAAGGGCATCTTGGTACGTTCCACGCAGAGAGAAATTTTAATGTAGAGTCAATGTGCAGCTAGTAACAAAGAGATCCTATTCACCTAAAAGTGCTTCAGATTTCATAGTGTGGGAAACCAATAATTATGAGATACAGCGAATAATGCAAGGTAGAATTGCTAAAAGGATTAATTGGATTTAAACTAACCACTATAATAAATGCAAATACACATCTGCAGCCTGCTGAGACATCAGATAGTCATCATACACCTGCTCAATCTACCAGGGTTGCAGAACACAACTGTCAGAATAATTTCTGTTTTATTCTGGAAAATTATATTCTGTTCTTCGTTGCCAGAAAAGAGCCCCTTGAACATAATTGGCAATTTGGTCTTTTGTTGTTCACAATGTTTCCTTTTTTTCTAAACAGCACTTCCACGATGGCAGAAAGGCACAGCAGCACATTGAAACTTGCTGGAAACAACTTGAAGCTGTAAGTGGAAATTTCCTCAGATGTGATGCTTAAGTCATTTTTAGTCTGTTTTTGCAGAGCGTTCCAAACTTCATATTTAGAAAACAAAGGGTATGTGGATAAAAGCTGGAAAATGTGATCTTTTAAAACTTCACTGTCTAAAATACAATGGTAGGCATGACAGTTTGTTTAAACAGTGTGTTTGGTTTTCCACGGGGTCCGTCTATTACAGGCAGCATTTCATTGTATCTGACCTGAAAAGCGTGCTAAGCGTTAATCAAAATGCAGTGTCCCTGAGGATCCTTTCCAAATAGTCCTCTCTAAGCTGAACAGCCCCATCCTGCATGCGTAAATCAAATCCTACCATCTCCTGAGTACGGGGCTCTTTCTCAGAAGTAAATGGACTGGAATTTGGACCTCAGCATTCAATATGAACTGGTGAGAAACTGTAGGTGGAGGAGAAGATGAGGAAACATTGGTAACTAAAAGCCCTACCTGCAAACGAATGCAGCTTAGAAACTCCCTTGTTATGTACTATAAAAATGAGAGATTTAAGTGTTGAAAGGAAGTGATTTGGTAAAGCAGAGCAGAAGCAGCTAATAGGGAAAGATGCTGAAATAGCAGAGATGTTGGTGGAATGAAGTAGTCTGAAGAATGGAACAAAAAAAATGTGTTTAAGTTTTTTAACATGGAAATGTGTTCCAGTATAAACAAGCTAGCCATAGAGTCTCCTCAATTGTTACAGCAGATACTTTAGGGTTCAGTTATTGATTTTAAGTGGATTTTGAAACTGTTTCTTTGTCATAATGAAAGATCCTGTTCTTCCTTACAGAGTAAAAGGCGGTTTGAACGTGACTGCAAAGAAGCCGATCGAGCACAGCAGTATTTTGAGAAAATGGATGCTGATATCAATGTTACAAAAGCAGATGTTGAGAAGGTAAGCCAGAGGATAGAGAAACTGTCTGTGAAAATTGTTGTGATAGGTTTAATTCCTCAGTGCTGCCGGTAGTATAAACCTTCTGAGGCTTAATGCTGCAGTCCATGGGTTAATTTAAAATAGGAGATCTCTCCAGCTGCTTGTATTTGCATACAAATTATAAATGCAAGCAAATTTCTTCAGTAAGATGGTATCAGAACTTAACATAGCTGATGTGGCTCTGAATACGTTTATGCAAAATTGACTTTAACTAACACCCCAGAGTTTTTAACAGTCAGGCGTGTGAGTGCTCTCTGCAAATGAGTGCTTGTCAGTAGCTGTGTGATCCTGATAGAATTCAACTTCTTTCCTTGCTGAGCAGCACTTCAAAATGTCCTGGTGTCATTGACTGCAGTGATGTTGGCTGTGGTCCTCGATTTACAACAGGACACCATTTCCTTTTGGTGTTGCACATCTCCTCAAACAAAGCAGAAATGTAGACCAGAAAGACAATGATACGATGGGTAAAGGTAGTCCTGTCTTCACTGAAAAGCTTGATTGACATATATTCAATATTCTATTTTGTATCTATTTCTTAAAAAAAAAATAAAAGCTGAGATTTATTTGTATCAAACTTTTTGCTGCAAGAATGGGAAATGAAATTAAACTGCAGGCAAAGAATCCTTTACAGTCCAAGATTGCTCCCATTAACAAAGGATTGCAGATTTTGCTCTTCAAGAAGTCTGCTTCCATTCTGTTCTCAGATAATTCAGTCCCAGGAAGCTATCAAATAGAATTTGGTTCTGCACCAATGGGATCTTAAGAAGTTTGTAGTCATGGAAGTTGAGCAGCAGTTAGCATCAGGATTGCTATTAGAAAGAAGCTCAGGAAATTTCCTCAAGTGTTACTGAACAGCAAAAGGAACAAACAGCTATGTGGTCTTTTGCTGCTTGGCTGTTAGTTGAAAACTCACCCTTCAGACCTGATTATCTGTCACCTTCTGGATTTGCCAGGGCACTCTGAGGATGGATGTGTGTAGGGGGCTGTCAGAGATGTAAGGCCACATGCAGGTTTTCCTGACAGAGAAGGATCATCTCTGCTTTATCTGTATAAAGTGATTCTAAAATACATTATTTGACAGATAAAATTAGGACTTACCCTAGATTTTTTTTCTAAGCTGAGGTCATGTTAAAGGGACACAGAGACATGACTTACCCTGAGGGGCAAGTAGGGGGCTGAAACTCCTTAGTTCTACCTTTAATGTGAGCCTCTTCTCATCTGAGTGAAAGGTAATGTATCTGGTAAATCCTAGGAAGCAGTCCTTACCTTGGTGCTCTTTCCCCTCTAAATTTCTCTGGTTTTTGGTTGTTTTTATAGTGTGTATTTATCAATTACTTATTGCAAAATGAAGCTCAGCAGCATGTTGAAAGGCAGAAGGGTCCGTAGCAGCGATGTGTGTTGGCTGATCTCTGGAGAAGGCATTAGTTGGCTTTCCAGTCAGTCCGTGGAGTAGATGGAGAAGGAAAAGGTTATCAAAACGAGTGGAATGTGAAATAATATTACTGAACAGAGAGAACAGTGTTTTCCAAGTGCATGTGTTAAACTGGGTTCATCCATGCCAGGCTGTGAATAATGCCCTTTCTTTGCTGTGCTCTACCCACGTGACAGGCTCTGCCTTACGTAAGT
>PPHD01012367.1:0-18090 GCA_002909625.1 Bambusicola thoracicus | reverse complement strand
TGGGATTTCAAAATGATATGTAAGTCAGTGATAGAATTACAGGGAATTGGAATGTGGAGAGGAAACTGGCCAGAATGCAGGCACAAGTTGCAGAGGACTGGTAAACACACTTTAACAAACGCAAATGGTTAAAAACATCTGTTTCCTGGGGAAAGAAGGACTGCAGAAATAACAAGTGAACTTATTTGGGTTTGTGACAGTATTTTTCAAGAGGTTTTTGTTTCAAACTTGAGGAAACGCTCCTCAACTACTGAAAACTGTTCCATGGCTTAGGTATATAATTATCAGGAAGTTCTGGGCCTGGTGTCTGTGCTTTATCATATGCAGTACTTCGGTTTTTAAATGTCTCATAAGCTTCTGTGAGCCTGAAGTCAGGAGGCCTTCTCTGATTTATACCACCTGAGGGTTCAGCCTCAGCAGAGACTACAGCTTTCTTTGAATTTTGGCTGCGTTGCCCTGTATTTTTAGGGGGATGCAATAGTGTGGGGGTTTGGCATGCTGGCCGGTCAACTGTTGCTCTGCAGAGTGGTGGTGGCATTTTATCACCTTTAACTTCACCCTTGTGTACCCAGACCTTCCACTTCAATCACCTTGGAGCTGTTTCTCTTAGATTAATTGCTTACTCTTTTGGTGGCTCAGCGTGTCATTGTATCCAAGTCAATGGTAGTTTAGAGAAGCTTTTTAATCTTTACATCCAATCGTTTGCTCTCGGCCATCTCTTCCAGTTGTTACTCTTGGGTGATTCTGTACACTTTATCTATCAAACGTGCAGGATTCAGCTCCACTGTGGAGGTACCGCTGTGCTCACACTAACTGCAATGGGTCTGTTCCCATCTTGAAGCAGCGATTCAGCACATAAAAAAGAGACTTTCACTCTGACCTGCCCTCTGATTTGTGCCCATATACTGGGAATTTATGCTTGGTTTGCTTCTTATGGTGCTCCTGTTCTTGGGAGTTCTTCCCACCAAAGCTGTTTTGGATTATTATTTTTTCTTTAGCTGGAGCTCAGTTCCCCAAGAATGAGCCCTCACTTTAATTTTCTGTTGACATTTTAAAAAATATCCTTTGTCTTCACCATTTTACTCTTAATTAATAGGAATGGCAGAAATGTCTCCATCACATGCTGTGCTGTTTACTTGCTCTCGTGATTCTTTAAAGGAGAGGAATAATTGCAGTTTCCTCTGGATTCATCTTTGTGAAGGCTTTAAATGAGACCATTCCTAACGCTGCCCCTTTGGTGTCAGTTTGACGAAGTTCCCATCTTCCCCTGTGGTCCAGAGCTGGGAGTATCTGAATCAGCCATCCATCCAAATTAATACTTTGAAAGCAACTGAGATTAATTACTTCACAAAGGTTTCTCACGTTGCCAACTCTGTGTATTAATATGTCAAATCCTACCACGGGAGATCATAAAACTGCCTTAAACAGCCAGTGAGAGCCTGGCTGCTTCTAAATGCAATGCAGAAACCAGCGGGCACGTTAAGAGGATTGTCCAAGTGTTAATTTCTACTCACGTAGGCTCTGACCCGAGCCGTTTTGGGAGGTAGCGGAGATTCTTACACCATCGGCTGTCCCCAAACATCGCAGCTATAAAGGGAAGATTTGCCATGAACGGCGGGTAAAATCACTCTCGGAGATAGCGGCAGGTGCGATTGGGCACAGAATTCGGAAGCGAAATGCTCGAAGCCTCTCCGTTTCGGAGGGGCGCGTGCCAAAAGGGGCTGGGACAGGTAGAGGGGGTTCTGCCTTCGGTGCGGTGGCGCAGATCGGCGAGCCATCGCCGCGCGAGCGGCGGGCAGCCCGTGGCGGCGTTGCCAGGAGCGGGGGCCGGCCCCGGGGGCGGTGGAAGGCGGGGGTCTCGCAGCGCGGCCACCGCCCCGAGGCCGCCCGTGCCGCGCGGAAAGTTTGCGAAGCGCCTGGGCGCTGGGGGCGAGCGGGGCGGGGGCTGCCCCGGCGGGGCTCCTCCTCCGGGGCCGGGCCTGGGCCGGGCGGAGCGGGGAGCGAGCCCCCAACCCCGGAGCAGCCGCGGCTGCCGAGCGAGAGAGCGGGCGGCGGCGAGCAGGCGGGCGGCGGTGCCCGGGAAGCGGGATCGGGGCTCAGCGCGCAGGAGGAGCCCGGGACGCGGTTGCGGGCGGCCGGGGCGCTGCCACCATGAGGCGGCGCGGCGAGGGCTGCCTCTCGCCCGCGCCTTCGCGGCTGCTGCTGCTGCTGCTGGGAGCGCTGCTCCGCGCCAGAGGTAAGCGGCTGCCGCGGCGCCTCCTGCCCGGCTGGGCGCGGGGAGCCTCCCCCACGCGGGAGCGCCCCGCGCCGCTCACCTGCCCGCTCCCCGCTGCCATACCCGGCGCCGCGCTTTGTCCCTGCCCCGTCCCGCCGCCGGACGCGGGACCGCTCGCCTTCCCCTGCCCTGCGGGAAGCCGGCGGCGGCCCCCGGGTGCGGCGCTGCCCCGGCCGGGCGGAGCCGGAGGGTACCGCCGCCCACGCGGCCGCTGCTCTGCGCGGAAGTTCGGCGGTGTCGGGCGCGGGCTTTGTTCCCGTGGGGCGAGCGGCGCGCCGGGCCGGGGCGGGCGCACAGGTTGCCTCGGAGGCTGCCGTGCCCGGCGTGTCGGGACAGCCGCCGCTCCGCAGCAGGAATGCGGCCGCGCACCCGCCACGCCGGGCCCCTTAAAGGCGCAGCCCGGCTCCGCGGCGGCGCCCCGGGCTACCTGCCTCGGCCGGCACCGAGAGCGCTCCCGCTGCGCTCGGCACGGCGCGACCGGGGCTGGAGCGCACCAAAAATAGAGGCGGCGGGGCCGGGGGAGGGATCGGCGGTAGTCTTAGCGAGTGGGGCGGCAGTTCCGTGAAGTCTCGTTGGTGAAAACTTATCTTTATGGCTGCCCTACCAACTGGAAAGCGATTGCTTCCTCTTGCGCGCTAGAGTTTTATTTTACAAGTGCTCCCGGTGGAGAAAGCATCCGAACGCTTCTTGGAACTGTTTATACGCAGTTGGGAGGCTCTGGGGGGAGGGGAACTGTGTACCTCACTTTCCTCCCCTCTCTCCTTCAGCAGCTGCTGTATAATTTCACCCATCCTTTTCTTCCTATGCTTCTCTGAAATTACAGGAAACGTTTGCAGTAGCGCTGCTGACCTCCATCATTCTACAAGTATTGCCTCTGGGGCACAATCACATGGGGTTTGGCTTTCAAGTAATATTATTTCTTTTCCAACAAGAGACCTAATTGCAGGCAGTTTTGATGAAGGTGCGTAGCCAGCTTGGAGAGGCTGAGTGCAGTCCTGTGTATCAGAAAACCTGCTTTTTGGGAACAAGAAGTGCTCTTAAGTTCTTTAAGCACCACACAGATACTTAACTGCAGTCTGGAGTGAGAAGGATCTGAAGTGCAGGTTTTAGCATGGATGGAGATCTGGATGTGTTTTATTTTGGCTGTTACCCAGGTGCTCCTAGTTAATGTGTCTGGGCTGTTAACAGCCATGTGGGGGATGTCTGTTTGTGAAGTGCAGGTTTGCTTATAGGTGGTTGTGCCTTGATGTCTTCGGGACACTTTTTATGGCACTTTGTTTCAAGTAGCTCTCCCATCACTGCCCTTTCCCCTATCCTCTTGTCAAGTGAACGTGCATTTAAGGCTGGATGTGCCGACTTCTTCCAGAAGCAAACATCTTTTTCCATTCTGGGAGGAAATCTTTAGCAGTAGGGGCATGATTCCTGAACAATGCTTTTTCCTTTGAAGGTAGGAAAAAGATAAGGAGGTGTCAGGATGGAGGTGGCAGAGAGGATGCAGGGCTTGTGGCGAGTTGCTCCTAGTTCCCCCATGCTAGCGTCTGCAGAGGTTTATTTAAATCATTCCATAGAAGTGCCTTTGAAGTTGCTGTACAGCTTAACTGTCATAAAGCATCCACAGCCACAGAATTCACAATGCCAAACAGGTAAATTACAGGAAATGTACTTGGTCATTTTCTGCTGTATCTCAGTGCAGGTGCAGGTAGAGCAAACAAATCTGCAAGATTGAACTTTGACCCTCTGTTAGAGGAAAAATCTGTGCCAGAACAAAAAGCCGGTCTGCAAGTATTGTGAGCTCTTGGAAAAGTGTCTCATGGGTAAAAACGGGCATGGAGGGAGAGAGTTAATGGCATACCTTGCTGGTGCATCATTATGACGGAAGGGTAGAAGGTTTGATGCTCTGTGAGCAGAAGTGCCGAATGTCACAGAACCTGTCTAGGTGATGTGCTCAATGTTCTACCTCCTGCAGCTCTGCCAGATGGACAATACCAGAATAATTCACCCCCCTGAACATCTTGACTACACATTTGAGTCATAGACTTCAATGTGATGGCTCTGTAGAAGTATAGTTTGTGTAGGAGTTAAGGTTTCCTCTACCTGTGCTTGATACTACTTCTGATTCTGCAGCTCTGAGCCAAATGCAAAATGCTTGTGTTCCTTGTGTCACTTTAGAGCTGGTAATAACTCTGTTTTCTGGTTATTCTGAGAGTATTTGAGTTTGCTGGCGATCAGATTGGATGATATTCCTATCTCATGATGATCATGATGATCTCATGATTTATCTTGACCATTTTGTCAAAGTGGTGCAGTAGTAGACACCAGGTAAGGTCCCTTTCCTATAAAATGAACAGTAAGATGCTGAAAGAGACTGAAAATTGTTGGGTTTTTCTATGGATATGTATGGGTTTTTCTTTTTATTGCTACTTCTTGTTGATTTGAAACAATTCCACATAACTAAAACAAGGTAGCAATGGTAGAAAACCATAAGGCGTAATCCTTATCAGTATGAAGTTAACATTATCGTTTCATTTATTTAATGTATATAGAAACATTTTTTTATATTCTCGTTCAAATGCTTTTAGTTCTGTACTTCAGCACTGCTTTTTGCAAGAGAGAATCACTTCCTGCGTCCTCATATGTAGGTATATGCAGCAACCAAAGTAAAAGGCTGTCATTTACATAAAACATTTGCATTGCCAGAACATCTTCTGAATCTTGAAGAGGGCTGTTCTGTTCTTCTGGGCCACAGAATTTCAGAAAACTTGGAGATGTTCCTCCACAATATGTTCGTTGAAGTTACAAAATAAAATGTGGTTGCGTGTAAAGATTATCCAGTTGCTTGTAGTTCAAACCTGAAAGCAGCACTTGATGTGTGTTAACTTGGAAAAGAACTAGAAGCGATTATACTTCAACTTCTGAAAGCCCTGTGATGCTGGTGAAATTAATGTTAAAAAAATAATTTAAAAATTTGTTCTATGAAAATGATCTGCTGCCTGACAGTCCTCTTCAAGTTTCCTTTGCTCTTGTGAAATAGGCAAATGTTATCCTTGTTTTGTAAATGTGGGAAATGAAGTGGAAATTGTCTTGCCCAAGGCCAACTCCATTTGCCCTAGAATGCAACTTACCATTGAACACAAGGGAATATATGCTTCATAACGCTTGTAAAAGTTGATAAAGAGATGTTATCTTGAAAACCAGTCGAGGTTTTAAAAATGCATTAAATAAGTGCATGTCCTCCACCTTAATTGAGTTCCTGTGCTGATTGGGATTTTTGTCTGTTTCTCATTTTTAATAATTGTATTTCTTCTGCTGATGACCAAAAAATTCTTAGAACAGCAGAAGTTTGCTCAACTCTCCATCAGAAAAAATGAACTGCAAGTAAAATGTTGTACCCTAGAAGTGGACAATTCATTTCTTTAGTTCTCTCTTATTTCCAACGTAGTTATTTGTGATGTTCTCTCAGCAGGTTTCACATAACGAGGTGGTATGTACACACACAGAGTTAAGCTGACCATCATCCTTTGGGGATTTCTGGCTCCACCTGATCTAACATCCAGAGATGGAGCTCCGGCATGCAGCAAGCCCACTCCATTAATTGGCGTGCCGTATTTACTGGTTGTCTGTATTTCACACAGATCACAGTAGAGAACGCTAATTGTAATTGTCATCCATTAACCTAATGAGCTTGATGGTTCGGCTCTTGCTTTTGCATCTGTAGTGCCCGCGGTTCTTTGACATGGCTGTTACGTTAGGCAGTACTCTTTTATGGGATTTTGTTGTCTATGCTGCGTGAAGACTGGGCACTGTAATGCTTCTTGAATCATTCTGTACTGTCTTCCCTGTAGATTTCCATCTCCTTGTACTAAAGATAAAAACAGTAACTATGGATCCAGGGACTTGTAAACCAAAGGCCTGTGGTTATTCTTTCTGTGTATCTGGTTGCTCTGAGACTGTTACCTTGGGAGTATTTGGCTGCTGTCCTCCCGTGGGTGAGTTTATGTTCAGGTTTTTCAGCTTTCCAGTCGCTTTTTTTTTTTGCCTCTGCCTGTTAAGTGTTGAAGTATTCCATCTTGTGTACTTAGTCTGAGAGACTCTTGAGCTGCAGTCAGTGTTGCTGTGAAGAGCAGAACACCCTCAACTGCTTTGAGCCCAGACAAAAGGACACTCACTATGCAAAGGCAGGAAAATCAGTTTTCTTAAGAGTTTACACAAGTGGACGTTGTGGACTTTTGCCTTGCTGAACTGTGGGAGCTGAAAGCTGACCAAAACTCTTCATATCAAAGAAATGAAAGGATTGGGTAGGATAAGGCAGTCAGAAGCTTGATTCTGATGCTATGAGTTACATTTTAAGGATCCTGCTAGAGGCATGTTAGCACAGCTTTGAATTGTGGAAAATAATAACAGAAGCTTCTGTTTTTCATGAGGCTCTTCTGAGGTCATTGGATTTTTCTGCATGTAACCACCAGTCAGCAGGTCCACCAACATTTAAGATTAACGGATAATATTGTATGTGTATTAGATGTTCATATTGCAAACTGTAGTTTTACTGAAAAATGTATGACCAAAGACAGTGTAGGCTCTTGTTTCTTGAGCTGTCATATGTCGATAACAACTTCCTGAAGTCATGGTGATATGCACACAGCACCAGCTACCTCCACTGAACGGGTTAGGATGGGAATGGAATTCACTTCCCTGGAGTGTGGTGATGAGCGTGTTTAAAGATTTGTTGTCCAGCAAAGCGTCTAGCAGCTTCCAACTTTTGCCTGAAAGCAAATGTAGTGTGCTGTAGTGCCCGGGTCCATGCTCCGTAGTGTCCCAGTGAAGTTCTGTTTTCAGAGCGACATTGGCCACCAGTGAGATCTGGATGTAGTGGTGACTTTGGGTGGAGGAGCCCCCTCTCCTGGCTACCGGCGTGGTGACTTCCTCCATGTGCCCGTCAGGGCATAGTCTTCTGTGTCTCTTTGTTAGTGCCTGACAGCCCCTCCCGCCTGCCGGAGCTTTCTGTTTCTATTGCATAGCAGCAGTTCTTTAATCAGAAATCTTGTTAGTATTCAGGGATAATTGATCCGACTCTCTGGTAGGGGGTGGGGACCCAGCCTCGCGTCCTTCTCCTGCTTGCCACCCCCAGTTTGACCCCTGTTGTCTCTTTGTTTTCTCCTGTTAAGTTTGTGCCAGTGATGTGTGTGTGTGCTGTTTTTCCAAGCAGCCTGAAGTTGGCTGTAACCAAGAGCAGCAGTTAAATAGAGCCCGATTTCCCCGCTTCCTGGCGGTTAGTTGTTCGGCTCCATTTTCTGGTCTTCTGTGTTTTTGATTTGCAGAGAAGGAACTTACTTGGTGCCCCTGGGCATCTCTTAAACCCATTAGAACGAACTCCATTATTTCCCTGTACTTAGAAATCCTCCTCCTTTAGTCCCAGCATCCATCAAAATAATGTATCCTCTGTAAGGCCCTCTGGAAAATGTTTAATGGGATCTTTTCAACCTCAAGGACGGTTCCAGTTTGGAAGGGGGAGGGGATGTGGCTAATGGAAGACCTGACTGTGACTCGCAGTCCGCTTGAACTTGGCCTGTGTCGGCACTCCCTGCACCTCCATGCCGAGGGAGTGCTGAACGGAGCGGATCCAGCGCTGGGATCAAAGCTGGAAACAAAAGGCTTTGGGAGAAAAATTTCCCGTCTGGCCAAGAGGCAGCCACACAAAGGTGGTGCATAATTTATCATTCGAGGTTTATTTCTTCTGTACTTCTTCTGGAGAGCGAAGAAAAAAGAAATGACTCTCCTGCTGTTCTGAAGGGGATAAGTGATGGCTTTGGGACTCGAGGCGGGAAGTGACTAGAGGTACCATGGAAAAGCCTTTTCACTACAGTCTGTACCCAGCTCCTCTCTTCGGAGACAATGTCAGGCATTCTTTCTCCTTTTCTTTTCTTTTTTTCTTTTTTTTTCTTTTTTTTTCTTTTTTTTTCTTTTTTTTTTTTCTTTTGCAGGGAACTATACTTGCCTTTGGAATTTTCAAAGAGTGAGTACTTCCAACTTCCCTAGTCATTCCCAAGTCCCAGTGCCCGGAGTGGAGCTGGTCTTGGCAAAATCAAGTTGTTTGCATTTCTGAGGTATTTGTCTTACCTTCAGGATTGGTGTAAGTGCTGCTGCTCTGTGTTACATGGAGGAAGAGGCTACATTTGCCTGAAGGGTTTGTAGTCTAAATTAGACATCTGATAAGGATCAGGGATGTGATAATTCTAGTGGGATAGATAAGGTCCAATATTAAAATAGCATAGCTTTCTAATTAAATTTCCTTCAGCTTTGGTTTTATGGGAAAAGCTTCTGAAAGTTTTTCATTCCAATTGCTTCTTAGAACTAGGATAAAGTATTTTTGGGAGTAGGAGTTGGCAAAGAAGACTAATGAAAGCCAGTACATGGGGAAATAAGGATGAGGAAGAAGGGTAAACCATGAGAAGGAGGGAAGGGGATTTAGGAGTACAGATACCAACAGAAGCAAAGATAGACATTTTGAAATGAGAGCCAAGGACTTGATCTGGCAGAGGAACAGAAGAGCCATGTCAGGAGATCCAAGTGGAATAATTATATGAAATCTGATGGCAGAAAAAGTTGTTAATTAGGTAGTATAAAACATAGAAGTTTTAAAAGTGAACAGGAACGCTGAACAGAATTTAATTGCCATAGTAGGGAAAGAATTATTTTAGTAATACTTTAAAAAAGGATATGAAAACCTTCTAGGTACCCTTGACAGTAGAGTTCCTGTCCTAGTGGGATGATCCTATGAAGTATCGGGAGCTTAGTAATGAGGGCAAGAGGTAGAAAAGGAGGCATGCTGGGATAGCGCTGAGAAGGTAAGTCCATGAGATAAAGGTGGTGATGGAGCTGTCTGCAACGCTGGAATGTGGGACAGATCAGGCTTGGGAACGTGTACAGCCAGAAGGGTTTTTGAGTGGGATGCCTGGGAGGATATTTGAAGAGCAGTCCTGTCTGGAAAAGTGTTATGAAATGGGAGAGTGGAGTCGAGGAGCAGTCAGAAAGCTGGAGATGGTTGCCTGGCAAAAGGGATAAAGTGAGATTAGGAGATTACTTTAGGTTTGAAAAGAAGTCTGGGTACAGACAAGCAACAGGACTAGTCACAAAATGACACCTTTTCTGCAGGAAGTTACCTCTTTTCCATTAAGAATTGCTCCGTGAAGGAGTGACTCACTAGAGAGAACTGTTACAACACAGGCATGTGATGTTCCCAGCCTCCTTCTCTGAAAGGGTCAGAAGAAGCATTGTGTGACTACGCAGGAGGGTTAGAGGGAAACATGCACTCTGCTCCTTCAGCCTGTATCTCCAGCTCTGTCAGTTCGTTTGGTTTGGTGACAGCTGGTAGTGTTGGGGAGAGGTTCTTGCCTGAGGTGCAGCCGTTCACTGTAGTAGAACATGTCTCATGGGATCTAGGATTAGAATAAACTAAAGACACACCTTTTTTTTTTTTTTTTTCCTTTGTCCTCCCACCCAATTTTAATTCTAAATTTTCATAACTGCTGAATAGTCAAATCCTTTTGCGATTCTGAGAGCAGGGGAGGAAAATGGGAACTCTTGGGATTATTGTTTATTGTTTCTGTCCTAAGTTCCTCAGCATAACATTAGGGAGTATTTGGGATTTTTTTCCTACAACCCCAGGTATTTTCTTCTTCTGACTATGATTTTTGAGCCTGTTACTCTTGAAAAGCCTGAGGTGTTTCTTACAGCTTGAGGATATGCCCTTAATTTGTGCTGCCTTTTGAAAAGGGCCTTGATCAGCGTAGTGCCTATTAGCATGAGGAAAAACATAATGGGGCTGGCTGTGAGAGAAGACTGTCGACTTTGTGGCATGGGAAAGGGAAACAGATGGGAGGTTGCCATTCTGGATGTTTAACAGTGAAAAAGCATGAAAGGATGCTGATAGACACAGAGGAATGCTAGTGGACTCATACTTTTGTCACAAATCCTCAAATAGAAGTAGTCCATGTCTAACTCAGCGTAATGTGGAAATAGGTAGGTAGGAGGGGGGGGTCAGGTCTTTTGATGAGTAGTTGCCATGCAAACAGATGTAGGTTTAATACAGTTTGAATTGACATTTGTATTCACGCAGTGTTACATTGGTGAAAATACTTCTTTCCTGTGCATTGATGTGGAAACAAGGAAGGACCGAGTTGGTCTGGCTGGTGAGGTTACTACATTTTACTATCTTTAAGAAAGACTGCCCGTGGGTCCCACTTCTGTCCTGTACTTGGTCAGTGAACAACAGCTGCAAGCCAGTGTTGACTCATGACCAGCTGATTCATGGCTGGTTAAGATGTGTCTACTGAGAGGAGGGTGGTAACCTCGTCAGCTGTCCTAGATTGAACAGTCATTGCCCATGAATCAACACCCTCTGTCGGCTTTTGTTCACTGCATTTTAGTGTAAGAAAGAATTCAGACCTGCAGTCAGCACTACCTTAAACAACTGAAGGTTTTTAGGCTTTCCCCCCCTCCCCAAGCCCAGAGTTCTTTTATCTGTGGAGCAGGTGGATGCTCTACCTGTGCCTCAGCTCCTCTGGAAGGGCAGTTGTGCTGTTTCTGCATCTTTATCAGATCCATTAATTTCTATGCTGCAAGTACTCAAAGGCTTCTCCCCTGGCTAACAGGGAAGAAAAACCTCGTTGATACCTGCCTTCTACAATTTCCCACCGCAAACTTCTCTGCCTTGAAATTACTCACCTACTCACAAGAGAAACTCTTCTCTGACATTTCCCGTTTGTGACCTGCCTTCTGTAAAGTGGGAGATGAGAAGCTGTGATCTTTTACTGCTCTTCATGCAAGTTCCGGGCTAGAACAAGAGCTAAGTTTTTCAGTCATCATCTGTAGATTTTTTTTCCAAGCTTCGTTCTCACTTGTTATGGTCTGTTCTTTACCCACAGCTCTTTAGAAAACTGAAACTGAAAAGGAATGCCCAAAAATAAGTAATTCCTGTGACATTGTGTAGTAACATTTTGTTGGTTGTGCTGGAGAAACAAAGTCTTGAGTAATACTTAGCTTCTCTCCTTCTGCCAGCATCAGATGATGAGTTTTCGAAAAATGACCCATGACCACTTTCCGTGCTGCCGGTATTTTGGGGCGAACTGGAAGGGGAGTGTGGCAGGAACTTACCTGATTTTAACACTTAAAAGAAAGACACTGTTTAGCTTAATTAGGCACACAGGGCCAAATCTAATGTGCTTACAGTATGGAACTAATGGGAGACATGGTGTGAATTGAACCTGCGTTGTAGGATAAAAGTAAACAGTACTCAGAGAGAAGCCTTCGAGCGAGGATGGGAGTGATGTGAAGATGACATCTTTGGTGTGTACATCTTGACTTACTTACTCAGGGAAAACAGCCTCAGAGCTCAGGCTTCCGATTAAGCGACTGGGACAGCTGCCAAAACACCTAAATTTGTTAGCTAATGTCCTGCAGTGCAGTGGTCCTGCAGGTTAATCTCAGGAAGGTGTGATGTGTTATCTGGGATGGTTTGGTCTTTTTCTTGAACAATGTTGTAACAGTGTGCTTTTCATCCTGTACTTCAAGGTCTTAAAATAAATGTGGCTGGGATGCTAAAGCTGCCTGTTAATGTGTTGTGAGGAGAGAGGGCCATCAGAATTATCCCAAAGGCGACCAGATATGCCTTGGGAGGCAGCTTTTCTGACCTTGCAATCTGCATACCAAAGTCTTCAAGGTATAAGCTATTGGGCACTGTTCCCTTTAGAGATAAGTAGAATGAGGAGAGGGTCACAGGAAGGAAAGGACTGTAACTGTGAGAATTTTTGTTTTGCAGGATAGGGCTGGGCTGAGCTGGGCATGCAGCGAAGTCCTGCACTATCCTAAGGGGCCATTGAGTGCAGAAGCAGAAGCTCTGTGGCAGTGTGGCGATGCTGATTACCTGGTGGTCCTAGCAAGTAAAGACTCACTTGAACTACTTAAGTGATGAGATCTGTAAATACAATATGTGGATTTTCCTGCTATACTATTTGGTAGCAAATTAAACTCAACTTCTACAAAAATGAACTCCAGAACACTGTATGTTCTTACACTGTAGCCAAATGGAAGTTAATTTCTCGATTTTCAGATCTGAAATGACGTGGTACAACTACATTTATGAAATCTGTATAGTGGTGGCTATCGAGTAGAACTGGGAGGATTTCCATTGTTGGTGTTTCCATAAAAAAAAAACCCTTGTTTTTGCAACTCTCTCAGCCAAACAGCAAAAGCCACCTAAAAGCCTCGTAAAAGTACTAGAAACCATAGGCTGAAACCAAATGAAAGCGCTGTCCATTCCTATGAAAAGTTTGCATCTGGGATTTGGCACTCCTTTTGAGGCTAATGAAGCAAATAACTTAATCCAAAATCCTTCTGCTTGAGAAACTAACAAAAAAATGCACAAACCTGGAAGCCAACTAGGTTGTTATTATACTGGCAGATAGTAATAAATGAAATGTGCAAAACTTAAGTCCAGCGTTTACCGAATACTGAACTGGCATGTGCAACTTTGAGTTGGATACAAGGACAGCTCTGTAAGTAAAACTGCAAATGTCTGGGAAAGAGAAGTGAAAGCAGTCAGTGAGAAGGAAATCTTCACATCTTGTGAGTAAAACATAGAAGAGGATTGGAGAGAACAGTAAAACACTTTACCAGAAACGAAACATTATTCCTTTGCATATTTTCATGTCTATCACTGGACTCTGTGTGACGTAGCCTTTCTTGAATTTTTTTTGTGGACACAAATGCTTCACATGTTGAATCCACTTCTGGGAGAAACTGAGATGTGCTCTTACATGTGGGTAACACTTGCGGATCTTGTTCTTCCAATGCAAGTGTCTTTGAATTGAACTGTGGTGGGATGTGATACAAGTTTTGATGCAACATGAGAGTCTTTGTAAGTGCAGATTTTGATGAGAGCTCCTCTAAAATCTCTAGTAATTTTGTTTTATTGTTGCCATTGTGAATTGGCTCCTTGCTTTCTGTGATCCTTTGTTACATGATTGATGTTTGAAAATGAAGTGTCTTCTGTCTGATTAAGAAATTTCATTTATCCTTGGAGGCCTGAACTACTGGCTTCTCTAGTAGGAAATAAACAATGTTTCCAACTGTCCCTAATTATCACCCACTGTATTCCTGCAGATCCATGTCTAGAGGCACTAAAAGAAATTACTTATGAAGTACAAATTGCATTTTTGATGTCCTTAAACAGTAGGATGGACGGTGACTTGCTGGAAACATATGCAGTGGCTTGCTTCAGGTTACACTGAAAGTCACTTGCAGTTACATTTCTAAGGCTGCATTGCTGATTTGGAGTCAGGTTGAGTATAATCTAACTTTATAGGAAACATTGCCTTCAAAATACAGCTTGAGAGTAATGCAAAGCCCATATTTTAGGATATCAAAATGAGAATTTTTTTTTTTCCTGCTGCCTTTTGCTCTCAGTAAACCCAATACCTCTCTTGGTGAAGGAGGAAAAATTGTGTTGAGGGTGCTAGGATGTTGTCATTGCTGAGGATTGTTATCTGCCTGGGATATATGCAACTTGGCCTACAGCTACACGTCTTCCTTGATGCATGGGCTGTGGTTTCACGTTACACTTAACCTAGCATAACTGTGGGTTACCCCACAAAAGCAGTCTCACTTTTCTTGTCCATTTGATAGGTTTACGTGTGTGTGTCTGCTGGATCTGCTTACTGATTTGTCAACAGGTAACCTGCCAAACAGTGAAATCAGTGATACCACAGATTGTATGTTACTGGCAAGTATGGACTTCATTGAGAAATGGAGGGAAGCAAGGCCAACCTATTTTTTTTTCATTTGTCAGTGGCTTGCTGCTCCTTCTCTTTGTCTGAAATGAAGTTTGGAAGGACTAGCCCTGGGAACAACAGGGGGTGAGAATTCAGGCCCATGATTCACTTTCTGTGGCTTATATAAAAACATAGGCCTCTTTATTACCTATATAATGATTTAATGCAGTATTAATGTCAAGATGTAGTGAAAGATCAACTTATAGATGTCGGCACTGGTGCAGTACGTTAATTAGCAGTGCCTTTTGTGGTGGAAACAACTTGAAGCAAATACCTACTATATTATTTTACTAGAACAAACACAGACCTACGTTCTGAATTGTTGCCAGAGAAATTGTCCATCTAAATATGAAAAGCTTTATCCCCTTGCTAAGTCCTTGACTGTTCTTCTTTAACCTAGCCCCTTAAATGTCTGATCCGTAGTGAAGAACTGGGTTTTGACCCATAGTTGCAGAATCTGGATTCGTGTTTTGGTCTTCCCACCCCTATACTGATACGGTCACATTGTTGCCTGGCCTGGACATGCATGCACAAGGAGACGATACCACCTTCCTCCTGAGGTGATGTAGAAATGGCAGCAATGACCACAAGTGTCTGGTTGGTGAAAGGAATTCGCAGATAACTGTTTGGAAACAAAAGCTGCCTGAACAGCAATTTCTCTTCTCCCTGAATGAATATGTGGCAGGCTGAAGGGGAAGATCTGCGTGGGCTGGATCTCACACATGAGTTGTCAATTGGATCACGTAAAGATCCACTCTGATGGAAATCAGAGCTTTGCATTGTTATATGCAGTGTGTGTACATAAAATAAGGGCAGTCCTTGCTCTGAAGAGGTCTTAATTTTTGAATGTAATAAATTGACAGATGTATCAAATAACAAGGAAAAGGTCAATGGAATACTGAATAGCAGCATATCATTCAGTATTTTTGCCCGTTAGTCTGTTTGTTGATACTTCTTGCTTCTAGTCTTCGCCATCCTCAGAATATATTTTTATCGAAACTGTGTTTCTCCTTTCTTTTTTACTCCTTTGACATGCTGCATACTGCATTATCGGAATTGAATGAACTCATTTGGTATGTGTGGGGTCTGGTACAGGAAGAATGAAAATTATTTTCAGATGTAATGCCCTTCTAAAAGGATCTAGCTGCTGTTTTTGTCCTAGGTAGCATGTGTTCCTGTTTTCTGCCAGTGTGTTCAATACATGATTGACATTAGTCTAATGAGGGGAATCGTATCTGAACTAGCTTCCAAAAATCTTTTCATCCTCTCTGACTCTTTTATTTTTTTTGCTGTCCTGACTTGTAACTGTTAGAGTGGATTGCAAATGGATATTTAACCATGTATCCACAAAGGTCAAGAAATCCGAGAACAGAAGCATAACTTGGACTTGGTTAGAAATCCAAGTGTTACACCGTGGATTCCTGACTTGGAATAGTTTAGCTGCAGCCAATGCCAAAGAATAATTATTAAATGTTCCTTTTGCTGCTTTGTAGCAGGACGCTAAATTGCTGGGTTGAGTTCTGAAAATACATAGTTGGCCTTGGTGGCCATATTCCCAGTAGCTTAAATGTTGTTTCCAGTAAGCTTTGACTGTCACCTGTACAGAATTTGACTTGAGAGCACCCTCTTTGCAGACAGTGGCTTAATGTCTCGTTGTGATTGTTAGATCAGGTGTGCTACTGATTAGGACTTTTTTCCTTTTCTTTCCTCTAAGGATATAGTTGCCAACTTGATTTCTGTAGGCAACATTTCTTCTTGCAAGAGTAAAGAACCAAACCATGGTAACTGGTTGCTTAAGAGCTTCTTTTATTTGCAGACTGAAATCAGTGGCTTTTTCCCTAATAAGATGTTTAAAGTTTTTAAACATTTACAATACTCAAGTGTAGGATGATCTAATTCACCATATTTATTCCTTTTCATAAGAATTTTCAGCACAGCAGCATACATACCTTACTTCTAAATGCACAAACACTTGGTAAACAGATTGTAAGAGGAAAATAATCCTTGAGACTCTGCAGTAAACATGTCTGTAAAGTCATAAACAGGAAATGACCCCAGCTCTCCTGTCAGTTCGACTCTGATAGTGTGATTTCATAAGCAGTGAAAAAGAGGGAGAAATAAAACTGGATGGGGTGAGGAGGAATTGGAAGACCCTTCCAGTTTTCCCCTGTTCATCCTGCACTGGACCAAACTTTCCCTAATCTATTTTTTATCAGGCTGTATAAAGAACTGTGCCAGCTCATGGAGGAGTGTGGGCTGGAGGGCTGGTAGCTCTTTAAGCTACCACTACTGATAAATATGAAACCACAGTCTTGACGTTTATTTCTCATTTTATGCAAATTTTGATTTGTTTCAGGAGGACCTACAAGCTGTTTTATTGCTTCAGTATAGTCAAATCAAGGCTGCTTTCTGTCCTTTGCTTATCGTGCACAAACAGAGTTTGTTTTGGGAGGATATCTGGCAAAGAAATCAAGAAACTAGGTTATAGCATGAAGGGCAGAAGATTATATCTTCCCCATGGAAAACAGTCATGCTCTGTTGAGGACTTGATACCTAAATCATCTAGTCTGTATTTCAGTTTGCCAAGTGTTTCTGCAGTTTTAAGGAGAGATGTGGGAATGACTGCCAGAGTGCTGTGTCAGTTGGTAATTCCACATTGCTTGATAGCATGCAAAAAAAGAAAAAAAAAAAAAAAGGAAGGACAGCGAACCTCTTAGCACTCTTCTCAGAATCTGAAATTGACTACATTCAACCTCAGGATAAAGCAACTGGAAGTCAGAAAGCTAACTGAGCTCAGCCTCTGTCCCAAGCTGAGGTTTATGCTATCATGACCTCCATGCTGTGTAGCTTAGTGGCATTCTGTGTCCACCATATCTGTGGGATATGGTAGATACGATCTTGACTCATCAAGACTTGTTGGCTGAAGGTCCAAATGTGCTAGATGTTCTTACTTAGAGAAAGATATGCAGGAATAAATATTGTGTTCTCACAGGGACTTGGAATGTGAGTGCAGGGTACCAGGAATCCTTAGCAAATTCAATCAAGTTATCAGCCACACATTGCGGCCTTCTGGCTCCCACTGTAGAAATCTGCATTTTTGTGACTGAAAAAAAAAATCACTTAACTCCATAAGCATTAAAATAGATTACTACATAATTCTTCCACTTAGGAAAGGCATGAAAGTTGTCTGTCCGGCTGGAAAAAAGAAAAACAGGAACTTCTCAAGGTAGTTTGTAATTACTGGAAATAAAGATTGGCTACAAATGGAAGTAACTAGGACAGTTGCCCTGTGTTCTGCAGCATCTCTGCTGCCATCCAGTCATTTAAGGTAGCATTTATAATGCTGAGAGGCTTGGGTCATTCTTTGATCAGAGAAAGTATGCTATACTTGACTGGATAACGTCACTTCTTGCAGTGACCACAAATTGCCTCAAAAGCTTGATTCAACTTGACTTGTCTCCCAAAAATACAGTGGAATGAGAGAAGGAAAATGGCTCTCAAGTCATTTACAGTAAATGCATCTGTAAGAACAGAAAATGGCACAGTTTCTTGTTGTGGTTTTTGGCCCTGGGATGATGATTCTAGTGTAAGGCAGTATGCTCGCATGTAAGGTGAACTTTGTCTCTGTAGACAGAAGAGGTTATAAGTCTTTTTCGTCTTTAAGTGCCATCTTTTTTAAATGCCAAAAGTTCTTTTCCAGGGCCGAATGGCATATCTACTGAAATGAACTGTGAGCTTTGTGAGGAAATCTTTTTTTTTTTTTTCCCCTTTTTTCTTTTTTTTTTTTTTTTCTCTTTTATTTAGATGTGCTCTTCAGGTCTTGGAGCTTAGTCCAGGAAATGGTATGAAGAGAAATCCTTAATTATATTGTTAGTACTGGCTCTTCTCATGAGAAAAATCTGCAGGCATCTTCAGCCTGATTTTGTATGGTAGCAATGGCTGTTTCAATGCTTGTGCATGTCTTCTCACTCAAAAAAAAAAAAAAAAAAA